>LNAC01000589.1:191031-475950 GCA_002007465.1 Ailurus styani
GGGGGGGGAGAGAGAATCCTAAGCAGGCTCCATGCCCAATGCAGAGCCTGATGCAGAGCTCTATCTCATGACCCTGAGATCATGCCTCAGCTGAAATCAAAAGTCAGATGCTTAAGCAACCAAGCCACCCAGGGGCCCCTGGACAACCCACTTTTTGAGCCTTACTTTTCTTAAGTAAAAATGGAGTTTATGCTGCTTTCCTGCTGATTTCAGAGTTTGGTTCTGTTTGTGCTGTGTCTGCATCAACTATCCTCATACACGGGAAAGTTCTCAGTACGTTTCATCTATGCGTATCTTACAGCTTACAGTTCATTGTGTTACTTCAAACACGTCTTAGCTCAAGAGGCAAAGGAAGACTTCGGGTTCCAACTCAGATCTCGCTGAAACTTCCTTTCTAATACTTTCTTTTGCATCTCTCCCTTTCATAATGTTTATACTTCTTCTATACATTTGATATAGAAAAAAGTGAAAAAATAAGTGGGGGGAAGTCAGGAAGCTTATATACTTGGGCCCATGTGCCCGTGTGTCAAATCTTAACGGGGCAATTATCTATCTATCTATTTATTTATTTATATTTTTTGCACTGCTGCTACAGAGGAAAGGAAAGGAAGAAAAGGATCCCTAAGGAATTGACAGGGAGTAGTAGTCTCTGCAGAAAGAGCTGGTGTCTAGAGATTTAATGATGGTATATTTCAAAGTTTAAATGCAATGCTGGAGTCACAAGGTCTAATCAGAGCCCATGATTACAGCTGTACAAGGCGAAGAGCAAGTCCATCTCAGTATGTACAGGCAATGACATTAGAGCCATTCCTCAGGTGTAATTTCTCCAGGGAGCACCCTCTACAACAATGCAGTCGACTTCTCAGTAGATCCTTGCATCAAACGTTGGCTAGTTGCTTTGCTCCTCAGGTCACTGGCCACAGGCGTGAAGGCAGGATAGGTGCGTTTCTCATATGCATTCCCTCTCATGGAAAATAACAACCCGGAGTCCACAAATACACCTTGCCAGTCAACAGAGGTGGCCTCCTGGGCCCCCAGGAGAGCTGAGAGCGAGTCCAAGGAAGAGTGCCAGTCACAGGATGGCAGGATAGAGTGGAAAGGCTCTATGAGGCTTAGTCTGTCTGTCCTCCTGCCAGAGCAAATCTAGCCTGATTCAATTGGGGTTAAAAGGAAGTTTCCTTGGGACTGTATAAATGGAGTCCTTTTCAGATTTCTAAAAGTATCAGGTTTATCCTGTAAAGCTGTCAAGGCTATTAGCGTGAAATGATAAGCAGGAAGCTGAATGATTTTATACAAGCTGACTTCAAATGTGACATATGGTTTGCCTTTACATTTTCTCTGTGCTTTGCATTTTATCTGAGATTATATAATTCATATTTCAAACATGAAATTTATTAAAGGTCTACAGAGCAATCAGCACTTAGTCTCAAGGATACTATTGCAAAGTAACCTTCCAGACAAGACAACTGGGGCAATATTTAGGAAATAGCGAACTATGATGGAAGGAACACGGACCAGAAATGTGAAGACCTGGGTTCTCGTTAAAGACCACCAGGTATTAACGAGGTCTCAGGTATAAAATACTCTAAGCTCTCCTCCCCACCCACTGTTTTTGTATCAATGACATGATTACATACATGCATGCATTTTTGTAATCATTTTGGAAATATATTCTGCGTGAAATATGTAAGGTGGTCTTATTACTCTCTCTTTCACATACATAAGATTTGGAGAGAAAGAGAGAGAGACTATGGACGGAAGGGGAAAGGGTAGGGTGGGAGGAGTGAGGGAAAGGAAAGTAAAAACAAAGCAGTTGTAGATAGGTAATATCCAATTTCAACACACTCTCCCCCACATATTTATTGCAGAGTTCTTTGTAATCCCCCGCCGCTGCGTTTGTATAGGAGGAACATAATGAACCATGGATGAAACTTTGTATTTGTAATAAATGGAGCCAAATGGTTTGGGTTTGATAATCCTCTGGGCTTTGTCCTATGAGCTTAAACAGGTTCCAGTGGTTTCTGGGTAATGGAATGCTGACGTGGATCTCCAGGGAGCCAGACGGCTTCCTGCTCGCCACGTTACCCTCCCAGGCTCCACCACGGCCTGCGGGGTGGGAAAAGCGAAATGTTGGTAGCTCTTGGGAAATTTAAAGCCCTCATACAAGTATAATCTCCACAAGTCCATAAAATTTCAAATAGTAAAGAGAGGAGAAAAGGGGGAGCATAATGCAACTCCAGGAACCGTTCTCTCTGCAGATCAAAGAATTAACTGCATACACTCAGTCTGGTTCACTGCAGCAGTGCTGGGACAAGGTGGGAGGGAGAGGCTACTTCTCCAAGAAGAGGACAGTGCTTTCCCTCAAGCTTTTACTTGCTTAGCTCTGGAATTTTAAACTAAACAGGGAAAGAAGGCAAATTTCAAGCTCCATTTACTTAAAGCAAATCGGGACTCCGTGTCTCAGTCTGAGTATAGAGACCTTGTCCTTGGGCCACTTGTCCCTATGTGTACACGGTAGCCAATTTCTACTAAAATAACTGGCTCTCTAGAATTTGTCTTCAGACACCATTAAATGTCAGCATCATCACACCCCCAGCACACGGAAGGTGGGGATATAGAGGAGTGGAACAAGTTACAAAGGAGGTGATACACCTCTGAATATAAGGCCATGTCTGTTTCCCCAAACTAGCACATCTTAACTTGCTGGTCTGTCAGAAATAGCAACCTTTTTATGATGAGCATCTGTGATCTCATACAAACTACTCTCAGCGCTAACCACCCTGATCTCAAAATCCATTACAGAAAGAACTTAGGTTTGCCTGAAAGGCTACTATCCTCACGTGGTGCGGGTAACACAATCAATGTGACATGTAGAGAGAGGACTTGGCGCCTGACTTCCCCGGGCTGGGACTGCGGCCTCTGTCAGCTTGCCGTGTTGCAGGTCCAGCCATGCTTTGGGCAGAATGACCCTGCAATTAGCCAAAAATTACCACCACAGAGTAACTGCAGAGCTCTGCGGGTATGTGAATCTGGAATAAACCTGCAGGCAAGGTCCCAAATTTTGCCTAATTATACTATTTATTTAAGTTTTCATTTGTGTTGACACAACAGGTGATTTAACTGAAAAGTGTTGTCCACTCTGATGGTTGGCCTCTTTTTCTTCCAGAAGCACGCATTTTCATTTGCAGGTCACTCTCTTCTTGTTTGGGGAAGAAAAATAAGATGACATGAAAAGAAGGCATCCTACCAGTTACACGGGGCAGTGAGCCAGAATTACAGGAAGCACTGCAGGGGTGAATAGCAATAGATTTTAATTGGTGCCTAAGGGTAAAGGTCAGCTCTCTTGGAACAATGGGCATCTCCGGTGGTAACTGACTGAGTCCTGGGAGTTTATAAATGCCAGTAACACACTTGCACATGGAATCACAGAGGGCTTGGGCCCAAGGAACAAAGACAGCATTAGCCAGGGGAGAAAATGTAAGTCTGTTGGCTAAATGAGGCATTAATAAAGTGTAAGGGGAAGAGACCCACAAACGCACCACATAACAGAAGTTCAAAATCAAGTAGACTGCTTCCAGGATAGACAAGTGCCTCCCTATGATCCAACATCTTTTTCCTCAGCACGAGTTCATTTTTTGTTTTTGTTTTTCCTGGACATCCTCTGGAATTCAAACACCACAGTTACTTGTATCAAGCAGGATGGATTTGGCTCTCAAAACTACATACATCCTAGGGAAATTGGTGTTTGGTGAATGAGAGAACATCAGCGTTCGCTAAGAAGCTGTCGCTGTTGGATCTCTCAAGAGTAGGTGGATCCCTTTTTGAGAAAGTAGCAAGAGGGGAAATGATGAATTGCTAGTCACTGGGATACCAGAAGCCCCTCCTGAGCCCCTGCAAATGCTACCTGTTTCTCTTGTCACTGCTTTCACTCCATACTTCGCTTTCCTCTGTCACCCCCGATATTCACCTGTTGCCCTAATCTGGGCTCTCGCTTAAGCATTCGATACATTTAAATAAACTATATTTTCTAAATCAACAATTAGGATAAGGAAAGGAGCACTTTAAGGAGCATTTTCAGAATGCAAAAAAGTAAGATGTGTAATATATAATATATATATTCTATATAATCTAGAATAATATATAATATATAATAATATACACAATATATATAATATATATGTAACAATATATTATATATAATAATAATATATATATAATGTATATATGAGATTTCAGGAAATGAAAGATGTAGTACCGGAACCAGGGCCAACCTATGCTCATCTCTATCTACATACCTCACCCTTCGATTTCCATTTTTGCAGACCACGCCCTGTTTTATGGGTGTTTCTATCTCCACCACCTCACACTAAATAAGGTTGGGTCAACTAAATTAGATTTTTCTGTTGGGAATGTCATGACCTGCGTCATACCAGTCTGCTTCACTCAGCAATTTAAGCCCCTCTCAAGCTGTTTTCCTGACTATCCAGACCACATTCCTCTCGAAACTCAGAGCCTTTGTCATTTGCACCGTGCAATCCATCATCTTCTGTCTTGCACTGTTCTGTAATTGCAGCCCTGCAGCGGGATGGTAAACTCCCTAAGGGCCATGTAAGGGTCACACTTTTTTTTTTTTTTAAACATTTACCAATGTGTTTGCAAAGAATGGGGCACAGGCCAAGTGTTCAATAAAATGGGTCAATTGATTTCTTAAAATTGCACCTCCAAATCTCATCAGTAGTTCTCAATGACCAGTAGTTAAGATAAATGCTGAATATATCAATATCAGTCAACTATAATAAGGTAACATTTACTTTTATTAATTTAGTCTTAATAATGTCACCACTGCCCACTTATTGATTTCATAAGCAAGGTAGGAAAAAAGCTTATGACAATTGAAAAGACACTGTGTTATTATTTTAGAAATACAATGCAAATGGATCATGAAGACATTTTTTGGGGGGGGCTAGTTAGTATAGCCAGATAAAAAATGGAAATGGAAATTAGCATGTTTCAAGAGTCAAAATAGGCACATGATTATTCATTTAATATTTGCAAATCAATCAAAGTTATGTATGCGCTGTGGTCTATGAACACTGGTTTCTCACTACACATACACTGAAAGGCAGTTTTCATCTTCTTTTTCCCTTCTCCTTTGACAAATATTTGCTCCTCTGTGAAGCCTTCATTGAATCCCCAAAGATAGAGCTCTATGTACACAGCTATTATGATACATAAGTTCTATACTGTTGTTGACTGTTTATACATTCATCTCCTCTACCACACTGCACAATCCTTAAAAGAAAGGACAATGCCTTATATTTTTATTCTACTTCCTAGTTCTTAAAAAGATCTGGCACAAAGCAGACATTTAATAATTTTGGCTGGGTTGACAAATGACAGCATAAGGCAATGCCATGTCATCTGAAAGGGATAATAGTGGTAACGATGAGACTAGCATTTACTGAATGCTTGCTATGGGTCAGGCACTGTTCTTTGCTTGTTTTGATTCTTCTCATAACTACCTTATGATATTGACACACTCATCCTATTTTATTTTGGACATGAGGAAACCGTATCACAGAGAGGTTAATAACACACGAACCCACAAATAAAGCCCGTCTACAGGCGTACAACTAGTATGTGGCTTGGCGGGAATTTAAAGCCCAGCAGACTGGCTCCAGGGTCCATTATGTGAACCCCTACACCACAACGATTGACTCCACCAGGCAAAAATTTACAACGACCCCCTTCAGATGACAGACTGTAGCTGCACAGTGACTGCAAATAGGTCCTGAGTTGGGACACCTGACAAGTACAGAAATTACAAGGTGCACCCGAAAATATAAGAAGCCATTACACAGAGGGCTGGGAAGTAGCCAGGAGAGATGGTGTTAAAGGACAGAAGTTCATTAAGTTGCGGGCCGCAGCAGGGGTATTTGAATCTGCTGCTGGGGAGCTGGGGAGCCTTGATCGAGGCCTCCTCCTCCCTCACACTTGAGTCATAACTGTGATTTCCTTTCTGGTAAAACCAATTTTGGCCATAGCCATCTGCATCCTTTACCCCTCTGAAAGCACCGAGGAAGAACGGAGAGATAAGGGTAAATTGTACTCCCTCTGAAAGTCTTAATAAGTTCCCAGTAAATTAGCCCTCCTCTCCCTGAGGGAGCTCAAGAGATTCGTAATCTACCGTTGAAAGTATTTATGATTTTACGATTTTTTTCTTCTACTTTATGTGTTCACCATGCTCTTTGCTTTAGCTTTCTCTCATCACTATGTACTTTAAATGCTACTTTATTGCTTTATTTTATATATTACTTTTTTATATATATTACTATTTTATAGATTTATATGTTACTTTAAATGCTTTGTAGTAATCTCTGCCCTCTTCTCTCTTGGCTTAATATCTGGGTCTTTCCTCTTATATCCCTTCTTCTCTTATCTGTGGGAGACTGTGTATTCAGGTGTTTTACTTTTTTCCATTCTTTCTTTTTTGGACTCATCCACGTCACCCTGTTCTCCACTACAAGCATGCTCATTCCTGGGCAGCAGATGCTGTCCTTCAAGGCAAAACTTAGTATTCTAGTCCCCAAACACACACACACACAGCCCCAAGCAGCCAGAAGAAGAGATTTCTCTTTCCCAGTCATCAAAATGTATATTCCATAGTACAGGCCTTTTTACCTATGAAGATCTAAGCCCATCTTATTACCTACAAATGACAGTATTTTGTTTTGGAAAAGTTATTTTAAGTAGCTGAGCTGGTGGTGGAGAAGGTGATGGAATGAGAAGTATGTCAGCAGTTAGGATTCCAGTAAAACGGGGGATGGGGGTGCGTGCCTCAAGGAAGAAAGGGGCAAAACCATCAAAAGAAGATTTGGTCAAGAGAAAGTCCAGATCAGAAGAAGGAATGTTTACATGGAAGCCATTTAGCCCCTGAGGCTGGTGGTGGTCTCTTAATTTCTCCGGGGGGGGGGTGGTCTTATTAAAGATTCATTAACATTGACTTTGTTTTTCCTGACAGCACCAAGAGAAAGCTTGAGGCAGATCTGATATATTGGAGTGAAACATTCCCACCCTAGTAAATACGGCAATTTCCTGTGGCGGCCAGCATTCATCTCCATCCATCATGAGAGCAGCTCGGGCTATTCACTAGAAACAAATGTTCTAGATACAGTATGTCAAACACCGGATGATGGAAACCTCTGAGAAGCCACAGGGAGTATGCTGGAAGCAAACAGACCAGAATGTTGAAAAGACCTCTGACCATTTTCCACAGCAGAGCGTTAACTTGGAACCAACCTGAAATAATGCATTTGACCTTCATAAAAGGGTAATGGATGGGCATTTAACACTAGGCCAGCCAGACTTCAGAGAATACGAGTTCTAATAAGGACAGATGATGAGGCAAAAATAAATTAAAAAATAGACAGATAACTAAGTTAAAAAGAAAAAAAAAAACTTCTCCCCAAAGAAGTTTGAGCAGAGAGTCTATTGTGCATATTTGAAGAATGATCAGCCTCTGATACAGACTTCACTTCCTTTTTGAAAACTTCTGCTCACCTGGCCACAGAGGTGACACAGAGGTGACCTAACTTTTCAGATCCAGTCAGTGGTATAAGAAACATGCAATTTCTGGACCAGTCTTGCTTCATAATATTTGGAGACCAATTCAGACTATATTTATCCTGATTAACTTCATTTGTTAAAAAAGAATAAAACCAAAAGGCAGAGTTCTAAATTTGTTCCCATTTTGATAAAGAAATACCACCTGATGCCAACCAGAAAGCATTATCTAAACTTAGAAAAGGCTGATCTATGGATCTATCCCCTTTCTACCTACCCATTTGTCTAGCTAGCTAACTGTATATTTTTAAACATAATTGTGGGGGCGCCTGCGTGGCTCAGTGGGTTAAAGCCTCTGCCTTTGGCTCTGGTCATGATCTCAGGGTCCTGGGATCGAGTCCCGCATCAGGCTCTCTGCTCAGCAGGGAGTCTGCTTCCTCCTCTCTCTCTGCCTGCCTCTCTGCCTGCTTGTGATCTCTCTGTGTCAAATAAATAAATAAAATCTTTAAACATAATTGTGACTAATAAACTCTGATTTTTAAGAGCAACATCCTGTAAACCTCATCCTCATACAGATACAACTTTTTAATCAGCAACTCATGGTTAATATTTAATGTATTAGATGCTGACGTGTGATAGACACAACATCTTACAAATGAAGAATGGCAAATATATAATGTTAATTAGGCAAAAAGCTTCTTTCCAACAAAAAAGTACTTAGCGCTATTTAATACTACATGAAATACAGCTGTAATCTACTACTTAACTGGATCAGTTCTGAGAAATTTGGTATATTATAAACCTGCTATTTTTTGTTTTTACATTAGTGTTAGACACAGATGAGATTCAATAAAAATCAACTAGGTACCTACTATACTAACATAGTGTGCTAAAATTGAAAAGTCTGTTGTTTTATTCACATTTATTTATTCATGAATGTTACCACAGGTGCTTTGATTTATATAAAATTGTACAAGGTACATGGTTGCTCCAGGTACAGTTTAGTATATGAAGGGAGGATGGCCTAGATCATATTTTTTTTCCCCAACGGTGTTGCAGGGAGCCCAGGAGTCCCGGAGGGTCACCGTGGGGTAGTGAGGGTGTGCTAGGGGGCCTTGCTCCTGGCACTCTGCCCAATTCAAACAGAGCACGTTGCACTTACTATTCTGTAGCTTGTTTGAAGTCCAGTGGCTTGGATGACTGTTGGAAAACTACCCAGAGGAAAGAAATGTACATGCAGCATGTTTCCTTGGACTTGATCTTCTTTTTGAATGCTCTACAGGAGAACAGAACGGAGCCGGATGGACTGAAACAGTACCCACACTCAACTGTACCCAGGGAGGATCAAAGGAGATGATCTCTCCCTTTAGCCATCATTGCCCAGATTAAGTGTAGGCAAGTTTGGAAAATGGCCCTTCCACTAGGTCCGTGAGTTCTTGTGCTTCTTTATGAATGAAATATATGTTATTTTTAAAAGATTAGAGGCAAATGCATGATCTTGTGTACAAAGGGACAGATGAAAGAGTTAGGGTGGAATGAGCAACTGCGGAGTATCTGCCAAGGGAAATGTCATGTACTCCCTTTGATGTATTATACAATATGCTCGTTCCCCATGGCCTCTCCAGATAATGTCGAGTGAGTGCTATGCAAAGTCCTGGCATTTTATTTTATTTTATTTTATTTTATTTTATTTTTTTTAAGATTTTATTTATTTATTTGACACACAGAAAGAGAGATTACAAGTAGGCCGAGAGGCAGGCAGAGACAGGGAGAGGAAGCAGGCTCCCTGCTGAGCAGAGAGCCCGATGCGGGCCTCGATCCCAGGACGCTGAGATCATGACCTGAGCCGAAAGCAGAGGCTTTAACCCACTGAGCCACCCAGGCGCCCAGTCCTGGCATTTTAAATATTAATCATGCCCTTCTTGGCTAGAAAAGATAAAATTATACATTTTGGCCTAGAAATGACTAAAATCTACAGGGATTTTTACTATCCTTATTTATTCACTTGAAAGAATTAATTTCATAATTAGAGAAATTAAATGAGTCAAAGCTGGTGTTACAATGTGCTTTGCTTTTCAAGTTCCAGCCTAGGAGCCCTACACTCAACCAAGATCGGGTTAAATCCTCAGCCATGTGTTGGACACCTACCATACCCCAAGACACTGTGCTTGGCCTGTTACAGCCTAGGAAGCTGATGAAGGTGCTTCATCCCCTCTGGGGCCTCTCATTCTAAATGGGGCATTAGACAGGGTCAAAACCAACTCATTCGGAGTGAGAGAAAAGTGGTAGGAACGAGAAGCAGATGCCTGGAAAATCAGAGGGAGTGAGAACATCTGACTAATGAAATCGATTCAATTTTGTGGAATAGAGGGCATTTGAGATTCACCTTAAAGGTCTAATGATCTCAGCTTTTCTTTTACCAGTCACCTGTAACCTCAGGCAAGTCACTAAACTCTAAGGACTCAGTTGCCTTATCTATTAAATGAAAAAGCAGAATCTGAATACCTCTGACATCCTTTATGTTCTGATTCAATGATTCCATATTTTTCCTAAAGGAAGTTGGCAGATTCTATCAACCATACCTTTTTCCTGTCCCCCAAAGTCACCTGCATGATATATACATATTTCCTCTCCCGAGGAAATGACAAGAGGAATTAAGAGGCAAAAAGTCAACAATCCAAGGCTTATTTAGAAAGTGCCACATACAGTAAGGTAATTAAATCCTAAACATCTGGAGAAAATGCAAACAGGGTTTAATGCTGGCATGTACCAAGGGACCCGCAGAAATGATCAATGCGTCTGAGGAGCTGGGGTCCTATTTATAGGATGAAAGTCTTGGAAGGCTCTCTCAGCAGCAATAGTATTAATTAAGTCGTGACAACACAGAAAGGAGAAGAAACTGGGGTATGGAAGGGCACGGGAAATACAAAGAGCAAATACTCCCTAGGTTTCTCCTTTGCTGAGGACACCACGACGCACCGAGAGGACTAGGAGGCAGCAATGGAATGAAGTGAAAGCTCCCAGTTCGAAGGAAAAAACCCCTTTTTCCTTCTTCTCTCCCCCAGTGTATTCCACGTGGGGTTTTGTATTCTTTAATCCTGGAAGATGTTCCACCACGCCTCGTGAAGGGAGAGCAGCTAAGGTCGGCTGCGGGGAGAGGAAAGGTACCGTTGACAGAAAACACCCAGAGTACCAGGAAGTTTTCTTTTTTAGGCAGAAGGCAAACTCAGTGAGAATTTAAGATTGAGACTAAGATTTCAGCACTGATTTTGTTTTTCTTTGTTACATTTGCATTAGTTCTTTCCATCCCCTTCCGCCTCCCAGCTGTTCACTCTAGGTGCATGTTAAATCGTCCTTTCTCATAGAAGATCACATGTATGCAGCCAATAAACCAGTGCCGACACCAACGAGCCTTGGGATTTAGCACGGACTGGGTTGAGGAGCGCTCTCTTTTGGAGACATGGTGACAGATAGCTAGCCTGCCTCTCCTCTGGCACTAGGGTTCACTCACCCCTGTTCTTTGGGGCCTACCTCATCTATCAGAGGCCAGGTGCAGGGCTCCATTGAAAGAGGGTATGCCTGAGCTAGGATAATACCTGGGAGCAGGCTTTCTATGTCTCCTAGTCAAGATTTCCTAGACTGACCTACCACGACATTACAGCTTTTACGGTAACAGACGTATCCAAGGAAAGCTGCTGTCATTTACAGCAGGCTTGCAGAGAAACAGCCAGTGGATGATCATTAATTTAAACTGTAAATAAGGGCCTGTTTTGTTCTAGACTCTGATCCCAGTAATGCCCCTAACAAGCTGTCTGCAAAGCCAGGGCATGATGCCCGCAGTTGGAGACACGTTGACTGAAGAACTGAGCTTGTCCTCACAAGCAGCTAAAAATAGCAATAAGCATGGGAAGGCAAAAACAGGTTTCTGGGAAGGCAAGGCAGTTTCCCTGATGGCAGTTTTATTCCAGTGGCTCCCACTGATGTGAGAAGCAGAGAGACATATCTGGTATAAAAGATGTTAACTTGCTGGATAGCACCCTAGGGACAGAAAAGAATTAATACAACCCCAGAAAGGAGCCTGCTTTTTCACTGGAGGACGCACAAGTCCTGGGAGAATTGCAGCGAGCTTGAGTGCCTTTGTCCTGCATAATTAATAGAGCCTGATATTTTTCTTTCTTCTTCTTTTCTGCTTTTTTTTTCTTTCCTTTTTTTACATAAACTCTCATTGATTGGGGGGAAATATATTCACACTTTAAAATGTTGTGCAGGTACTATCTCTTTGGTTCAAGTAGGTCCCTTTGGGGGGCGAAAGTACATATTTCATGGTGATAAATTCACCTCATAAGTAGAAAAACTGTACACAAATATACTGCTATGTCAACTTTATTGATTTTTGCACCATTGTAAAGACCTTCATCGTCCTCCAATATTTCTTAAATCTATCAGCATCTCAGAAAGTGACCCTGAAGGCCTCATTTATCTGTACAGGAAAAGATCCCTTCACTTAGATTCACCCATAAACACTGATTTAAACAGCTCAGGCCCGCCTCTGCTTCTGGAAGGAAAAAGGCCCAGAGAAAGCTGTTCTCTCATAGCCATGGACAAGGACTGCTCTTTCTCTGGAAATAGGGTCTGCCAAGTTTTAATTTTAGCTAAATGCCATGGCCAGTGACTTTTCAAAGCCTTGGAGATGACTACAGACTAAGTATGCAGGCTGACTGATGCTGGCACACTCATGTGGATGGGTTAGAAGACGGGGCTCCTTGCTGTGTTCCCTCTAAGCTTTCCTTCCCATCTTACGAGCTACCTTTGGACTTGAGAGTCTTGTGTTTCAAGCTCTGTTCCTGCAAACCATCTAAGAGTCACATATTCTGCTGCTACAGAAAATCCCTTGCTCACCATTCACTGTTTGGAATCTTATCTTTTTTTTTGTTTTCTTTTTTTATCATACTCGTCTCCAACAGCATCAATAAAACAAAGACTACCACTAACTTACAACAATTTTAAGAACAAATTTTAAGGTCTCTTCTAGTTGCAAATTCCTTCGTTTCTGCCTCTATCACTTTACAGATGGGGAAATGTAAATATTTCACCCAACGTTATCTGTTAGGTGGCAGCAGAGTCAAAGGACCCTTCAATGACAAAAAGTCATATTATTTATTACTAGGATACAAGACCTTTGAGGGTAGAATGCTGACTTATTTCTCTTTGTACCCTATGATACCTACAGATTGATTGTTAAATGAAATTTACTGAAAATGTGAAACTAGAAGAAAAATCAATATGGAATTTAAGGACTGATACAAAGCTAACAAAAATAACTAAATCACATTATAAAACTAAAGAGTGTAAGGTCAGGTCCTCAATTTAGGACTGTATACAGCAGGTCAAATTGTTTAAATGTAATTGCTGGTGATGGACCAGTAATTAGACAGTAAGGAAAAGACACAGGAATGTTCAGTGTGTATCTACATTTGTGAGTCTGATGTCATCGAAATATGCCCTCCAATACTGGGGCCATCAGCCATGGGTGGCTATTTACATTTAAGTTAACTAAAGTTAAGTTAGATTTAAAATCCAGTTCTTCAGTCACACTAGCTATCTTTCAAATACTCAATAGCCACAAGGGGTTAATGTCTAAGGTATGAGACAGTTTAAAGGAACATTTCTATCATTACAGAAAGTTCTACTAAACATTGCTCTCTAGGGAGGATAATCACTACTATTCCTTCTAATAATTATATGAAGGAGGAGGAGGCAGATGAGAAAAAAATAAAGAGAAAACATTGATGAGTCTTAGCTATTCTGTGCCAAATACTTAAAAAGCCTTATTTCAGATAACAGCTACAACTTTTCACATGAGTAGGAATTATAATGATCCCTCTTTTAAATTCGATGACACTGCTTGGAGAGGTTAAGTAAATCACCAGAGTTATACACTTGTTAACTGGTTTAGCTGGGTTTTCTCTCATGCCATCTGACATCAGAGTCTATGTACAGCTGCCGAGTTATACTGCTTCTACTGAGGAACTTGAAACATTTCGGGCCAGGAGGAACATTACACTTTGCATAAGCAATTCTTAATCCTCCACGCATATAAGAAACATCTGGGGAGCTTGCCCAAGGTACAGTTACCTAGGCCCTAATCTGGAGCAATGGGGGTGAGACGAGGGCTTGCACATTTGGGAGTCCCCCCTAGTGCTTGGATATGTAGCCAGAGTTAAGGAATGACCATTCAGAGATGTTCTCATCCACCTCCCAGAGTTCAGGTAACAAAATGAAATACCTACCCACGGTCACTAACAGTAACTACTGACAGATTTGAATTGAGAACTTAGACATTACTGCTACTGTCATAAAAGAACACCACTTAGGATATACTAATGAGCAACACTTTTGTCTTTCCTGATGCATACTGTTATTTCATGCAGTTCACCCAACGCTTAGAAGCTGTGTGTCAGAATTCAGAATCTGACAACGCAAGTTTATAAAAACCAAAGAATGGATGCAGTGCCACTCTCCTCCTAAGACAAGTAAGTCTTTCTCACTTAAAATCAAATCTTGTCTTCCTTGAGAAAATAACATTTCTCTCTGAAAAGGAGATAAGCCCTCTTACTAGGAGCAGTATAACGTAGCACAAATAGTATGACGGCCAACCAAGAAACCTGAATCCTAGTTCCAACTGCGCCTGTAACTCTGCAATGAGGCAAAGCCTTACCTTTCCCTGAACCTTAATTTTCTCATCTGTAAAATTAGGGTGCAGTGTATCATGGTCTCCAAGATTCCTTCCAGTAGTGTCTCCACCCTGTCATTTGTGTGCAGGCTGAATAAACTTAGAAATGAGATACCCGGCATGCTCCAGGAGGACACGTTCCCCCCAATTCTAGTTAATCTATATATGCATGTCAAGGGAAAACAGGGAGACTTCAGATGAAAACCCCACCTTTTTCCTCCATCTTGTCAAAGTTCATTCTGATTTTTGTGTCTGACTAGTCAGAGCTCTTACAAGACGGCATCCACTCAAGGAGACCCATTCCTTGGAGCTGCCTTCCAGAAATAGTAATGATATACCTACCTCTCACCCTCTTGCGTTCACGGCTGCTGCTCTCAAAATTATGAGGTGTCAGACATTTTACCACCTTAACATCCATCAACTCATCTTTACACCTCTAATCCCGGCTTAACTGTAATGGATTTTTATGTAGCTAGAGGGGTTAGCCAACCAAGACAGAAGTCACATCATGAGTAAGCAGCATGCTGAATACACGTGTCTTACCTTACGCTTGTTGGTAGGACACACGTAGAGATAGCTTAGAATTGTTTTCAGCCCAACTTTATCATTCAGCTTCTCATAAGTTGTTCCATAATCAGTTGACCTATAATTCAAAAGGAGCATTAATGAGGACAGAAGTATACGTCATTTGGCTGCTTGTCAGTATAATGCATGTTTTACATAGTAGAATGGCTCTCGGGAGGTTTCTAGATGATTCATGTAGTATATAATGATGCTTAATTATGTACATAGTAGCATCATGTGAGTGGTTAACATTTGCATTTAAATTGAATTGGTAAAAATTAAAACTCCATCTCTTTACTGCTCCTCAAGGTACGTACACAGCATAAAGGATGTGGTTAATTTTAAAAGATTAAGAGATGAAGGTGTCTCTTGAATTAACCACAAAAATAAAGAGTTTTTATGGAGATTTGACATTTTCAAGCTTTGGCTTTATCTTGGCCCAGTGGCAAAGCAGGTTCTTCTGATTTATCTATAAATTACATTTCCTTTCATGAGTCATAGAATACATGGTGGGTCAGTCCCTTCAAAGGTCGTTCAGTCTTCTCCTATTACTTAAGAGTAAGAAAATATCTTAATAATAAAGAAATTTCACAATCTTACTCAGTGGCCTTTTCTGGTGTTAAGCAACCTGGAGTTGGGAGGACATTACTTCTTGGCACTGACCCTATCTTTTTTGAAGATTCACTCATCTTTACCTAGCCCTTGGTCAATAACTTATCAATTCTGACTGAATCAATAGGCTTTAATCACCATCTTTACCAAAGTCTATTACCTATTTCAGAATTGTAATCTCATTAGATCATCATTACAACCATGTGCAGGAGGAAACATTATCTGTATTTGAAGAAAGTAGTTGACAGAACTTAAGTGACCTATTTAAAGAAAACAGCTGATAAATTGCCAACTAGCATTTGAATACAGCTGTTCTGCCCCAAACCCTGTGTTATTTATATACCTCAGTTTTCCTGTTGTTTTTGCTTGTTTCAATTTAAAGGAAACATACAATTTCCTCTTAGCCTTCTTTTTACATATAGGAGACCCCCATTCATTCATTCATTCACTCACTCATTCACCTCTATAGAACTCCTAAAATGTGCCAGACCCTGTGCTATGCACCAGGATACAACATATTGCCCCCACTCTCAAAAATCTAACAACTTTAGGGCTCCTGGGTGGCTCAGTGGGTTAAAGCCTCTGCTTTCGGCTCAGGTCATGATCTCAGCGTCCTGGGATCGAGGCCCGCATCGGGCTCTCTGCTCAGCGGGGAGCCTACTTCCTCCTCTCCCTGTCTCTCTGCCTGCCTCTCTGCCTACTTGTGATCTCTCTCTGTGTCAAATAAATAAATAAAATCTTAAAAAAAAAATCTAACAGCATTATTTGAGAGGCAGAAATATAAGGCTATAATGTATTAAGTTCAATGCTATAGATTCAAAATAATAAGGCTTAGAAAATAAAGTTGGTTTAAACAGGAACACAGAAACACAGCCATTTTAATTCATTCCTAACAGTGGTAAAAGTACAAATTCCTACAGGCCATAAAGACTACATAGAAGAAAGTTTGTGTTAACAACCTCATCACCACGCATTAAGAAGCTACCCTGGACCAGACACTGGAGCAAGAAAGCTGCATAATGTGTGATCCTGCAATTAAGTGATTAGAATTTAATGTGGCTGGAGATCCAGGGCATTT
Source organism: Ailurus styani (assembly GCA_002007465.1). NCBI lineage: Eukaryota > Metazoa > Chordata > Mammalia > Carnivora > Ailuridae > Ailurus > Ailurus styani. The sequence goes on from LNAC01000589.1 coordinate 207,582, forward strand.
CCCCCCTAAAATCTGTATATATATATAGATAATATATAACTATATAATAAACTATATTAAAATTATATATAATCAATTATATATAATCAGATAATAGTCAACACTTTATAGAATTTAGGGGATGCTGCAAATCAGTGAAGATTGGGGTATTATGTAAAGTTTCTTCAGGAACTATTGCCCTTGAAAATGGAAAATAGGTAGGGTGTTAGGAAAGAGAAGTAATCAGAGCATCATGAACTAGAGGGCAGCTTGTGTCACGCAAATATATAACCGGCTTTCTTGTGGACCAGCCTGTGCTCTAACCCACTCCAACACACCGTGGCTTGATAACCAAGAATATTTGAAGAGCATTCAAAACTTTCACAGGAGATCTTCTTCATGAACCACAACAAACTTTAGGTCCTCCTTCCTTATTCATCTTTTTCTCCCTAAAATTCACGTTGATGCGAAATATCCTCCACTTTCTAAGAAATACCTGAGACTCTTCGCTCAGTCGAATCTTGGTGTTTGACATATTTTCCCCCTCTCCTACCCTAGCCTTACTAGGTCACCTTCCTCTCCTGCCTAAGACTTGCTTGTCTCCGAAATTTCAGTAGCCTTTCTCTAGCTCCTTTCGTTGGATAACTTTTTAAAATCTTTATTCTGAACAACAATCTCAAGTTCAAGAACAAACAGATGCAAGACTCAATCAGGGGGCATGTGGCGGTAATGGGAGGAGGACAGTGTGCGCAAAGACAGCTACACTGGCAGACACTGCCCGGCCTTACGTGGACATCAGCAGGACGATGTTGGAGATGAGAGAATGGCTTAATTTTCCTAGTGGGATAATCAGAATGGAGGCTAGAGAAATACGAACCACTCAGGGTGCCTGGGTGGCTCAGTTGGTTAAGCCTCTGCCTTCGGTTTAGGTCATGATCTCAGGGTCCTGGGATCGAGCGCCACATCGGGCTCTCTGCTCGGCAGGGAGCCTGCTTCCTCCTCTCTCTCTGCCTGCTCTCTGCCTGCCTCTCTACCTACTTGTGATCTCTCTCAGTCAAATAAATAAATAAAATCTTAAAAAAAAAAAAGAAATAGGAACCACTCTACGGGGGGGAGGGGGCAATAATTAGTTTATCATTTCTATCAACTTGATCCTTGAGCTCTTCAATGAGTATGTGTACATTCAAAAAGTATACTCTACAAGGACAAAGGAGGATGCTCCATGAGGATTCTACACAGAATCATTCGTGTGTGTGTGTGTGTGTGTGTGTGTGTGTGTGTGTGTGTGTTTGGCTGAAATTTCAATGTGACAGGATAACAGAGTGACTAGCTCAGACATACATTAGTAACATTTTTCTCAGAGGGCTTACAATATGTTACTGGATACTTTCCCCTTATTATAACATCACCAGTCCAGATCCTTCAAGGTGTCTGCCACCACTGTTTAATGCTATCTCTCGCCCCTTGATTTTTCAAAGCTCAGAAACTGAATCAAATTTTATTCTCAATTCCAGCAGAGCTACATGTTTAAACATTATGGGGTTGTAATAATTAACAGAGAGGGGAAAAATGATGCATTTCCACCTGCCCAAAATGGCACAGACTAGCACGTGTCCAAAGTTGTCCCACAAAATCAGAATTAGATAGACTGCTACATGCGTCATGGGTCATAGTAAGAGTCAGCCAGGATACATCGATTCAAGGGTACCGAAGGGAAAATATTTAATATTTGCAGACCAGTTGGTAAGTAGTTACTGCGCTAAGGTCTCTGAGTAGAACTTCTGCCAGTCTTACCACATGGGCTCTCCCTTGGAGACCTCTTAGATTTCCTCACAGTCTAGCAACCTAAAGACGGAAGGTTGGCACAGCAGAGGCCCTCAAGAAACTTGCTCAGCACCAAGAGGAGCACCTACTCTGATTGGTTAGTGCCTCTGCTGATCAGCCTGAGCCCCAGTGGAGGAGACAGTGACCTTGGAGAAGGCACCGCACCCTGGAAAGCAATTCCTGGTGCCCATCTGCAAACTCCCCTTCCCAGCTAACAGATGCTTCCAGTTATCCGTGCATGGTCAACTGTGGGAACTCCAGCCCCCTAGGGATCTGGGCTCTGAAAGAGCGGATGAGAGACAGACAGTTGAGCAGCAGGCAGGCTGGTGAGCCAATGTACTGGCTGTTAAAATATTCCGAGTACCCTTCCCAGGTATGGGGAGGAGTGTTATCCGAGATCAAAAACGTTAGGAAATGCTTGATAATGCAAAATTTAATGTTCCTTTACTTGAGAACTTATAAATTTTATTCTTCTCATATACATATATAAATCTTTTTATTTTAATATACGCTGTGAACATCTTAAATGGATATTCCATGAAGCATTTTCCAAACATATTTGACTCTAGGATTCATTCTTGAGGGATATCTAATTACTGTTCTGAACAACATACTTTGGAAAAGCATACCAAAAAGAAAAAAAAAAGGCATACAAAGATTATGAATCTCCGTTTCATATGAAAAGGGGAACAATAAAAACATTTAAAACAAATGAAATTTACAAAGAGAAGTGGTAACCTATGCTAACCATAAAATGACTGTTGTTGTCAAGGCAAAAAAAAAAGTAATCTTAAAAAGATGTGCAGCACACAGAAATGTATTTAAGATGCAACATAAACAGCCTTGAATTCTCAACTTGTACCATTTTTAAAAACATTCCAAAACAAACATTTTTTTCAGGTTTTGTTTACAGGTTGACTTATATACAGATGGAAAACAGGGTTTTTGTCAACATCTATGCTGTGCAAGAAAAAGCTGAAAGCTTAAAATAAGCATTCCAGTAAATATGCAAGTGATTAAATCAAGTTGCTCAGGTTTTTGCTTTTGATCCTTAATCCTTATACTACCTTTTTGCAAACATACCTTAGTGACTTTTAGGGCATTTGAAAGTATGTCTTTATTTAAGTATTTACTGCATTCACAGAGCTGAAAAGAGTTGCCCTGATGGATGGAAAAACCACGTTCACTGTATGGCACCACCTACCTTCTAAGACCTTGTGCTCTCTCTCAGATGGCGGTGTCCTGTCTTACACAAAGAAGGGGTTAATACAGAGCATGACTCATTTCCCCAGGGAGTAGCGGAAAGAAACTGTGATTGCATTTCCTCTGCTATAATCATATACTATCAAATGAAATGATAAATAAGCACAGAATAATTTGTAAACTAAATTAATCCATAAAAATACTGCACACAATGACTGGCATGTAAGAGCAATCTCTAAATGACAGCTTGTGTTTGTTTATTTTGTCACTAATTTTTTTCTTGATCATTTTTGGTATTCTTTACCCATCACTTACTGAAACCCACAACATGAGTCCTCAAAAAGAATTTGAATCACAGAAAATAATCTAGATTATTAATTTTAGCTTTCTTAGAAAATATTCATGAAGTAACTACCATTTTTAAATGTAACCAAATCTAGTCTATCATATTTTAAAGGATATGTGTGCCCGCAGCTTTGTGTGGGGCTCGAATTAGAGAGCGAAGGATAAGAACTGGAATTTGAGAGTGAATGATGCTACACTCCGCTTCTATAATAAGTGTGCCAGGATTTTCTGATGGACTATTATGCTTAGGAAACCTAGCAGATAATAAAAATAAATGTTTATAAGGGTGCTTACAATGCGATCTAAGCCCTTCACGTGCAGAAGCCCATGAGATGGACACTGATATAAATCACAGGTTACAGAAAAGGAGGAACCAGGGGTATAATTGAGGCCACAGAATTTGGACGATGCAGTCCTCACACGGGCTGCCTCTCGAGAGCGCCCATCCTTAACCCCTTGCTGCACTGCCTCTCTCAAAAGCCACTAGAAGAAAAGGAGATCTATTTACAAAACCCAGTTTAGCATTTCTTTGTAAAAGGAATATGAACTCAAAGTGTTTGAAGTTTTACAGGGTGTAGACCCAAACCTGGCTTTCCTTCACACCAGGTGAAAGGACAGAGGGCCTGCCAGGGAGAATCCATCTCAAGAAAACCATAAGCAGCAACTGTCACAACGGGCTAAGAGGAGAAGGCAGGTCGTCCATCGGGTGTACCCTAGCTCCTAGGAAGGCTAGAAATATGGAAAAAGTAAGTGGGTCAATTTGTGAGTTATACGGTGATGTCTCGTGAAGGTTATCAAGACATCACAGCTTTAGAGAAAGGGTACCTGGAGTCAAACAGAACCAGACACAGGCTCTCCACTAGCTGAGTAACCAGTCTGTCTCCTGGCGTCCTCAACAAATCAACTTCAGACCTGCTTTTTTATCTACTAACTTGGTGACATAAGAGAGGCCCAATTATTAATTCCTCTGCCTTTTCTGCCTGCCCCCAACCCCGCCCACTCCGGCCTTGCTATTCCGTGCGTCTAGAAAGCTCTTTCCCCAGATGGCCTCCTCGTGTCTTTCTGAACACGGGACATCCCGTATGGGATAGCATCTTTCCCACACCTCCAGCACACCCCATCCTCCTTAGCCTCTTCTATTTTCCCTACACATAGGATTTCCTCCCATCTCATACATTTCTACTTTTTTTTTTTAATTTTCTGTCCTTCCCCCCTCTGGAATGAAAACTCCATGAGAGGAAAGTAGAAAAGATGTCTGTTTTGTCCTCCGCTGTCTTCCTCAGAAGAGTGCCCCAGACACGGCAGGCACTCACAGTCTGTTCTTCACTGACTGGCTGACTCGATGGAAGCTTGTTCTTCCTGTATTTGCCAGTTGGACTTCTACTAAGTCAAAATGAAGAAGCCTGCATCATCTGACCAGGGTCTACTAACAGTTCTTGCTCTTAGCAGATTCAGTCAGTCCTGGGGGAGACGTGGGACCAGGGTGGGGAGCATGTTCTATGCTCTTCTACTTTTTAATCCAGAAACACTTGCCTGCCATTACTTAGATGACGCTAAGTGCCCTAAGGGCAGTGGACAATCCCTGGGCCTCAGGGCAGTGGTGGCACATCAGCCGTCTTCTCCATACAGAAGGCGAAGGAAGGGCGCCCAGGTGGCTCAATGGGTTAAAGCCTCTGCCTTCAGAAGGCGAAGGAATGTGGAAGCCTAATGGCCATTCTCTGAACCAAGAATGAGCCAGTCCACTTCTTCGAAAAGAAGTAACCTTTGGACCCCAGAGAGGTACCAGGCCCTAGCCCATGCACACCAAGCCAGACTGCCAAGGTCACAAAACAAAGACGGAAGGAAGCTTAGGGACAGGAAGCAAGGAAGCACTGGGGCATGACTCAAATCCGTGCCGATGAGGTGTCCCAAAGCGGAACAGCACCCTCCTCTAAATCAAGCAGCTGTGGCTTCTGTGTTTTGTTTCTTTCCTAAAATCATTAAGAACAGCACTTTCATTGCTCCTAGTGCATTTGGTGGCATAAAAATAGCTTCCACAGCCAAAGGCGCATGGGCTGCATGGCAGACACTGCTCTTTAATAACTTAGGATGCATGAGGTTAAAGCAGTGAGAATAATTTAGGGTTTGGAAAATGTTTGCGAGTGAGTCGACATTTAAATAACTTCATTATCATTCATTGACAGATTTTTTTTAACCTGTCAGTGCAATTGATATTTCTATTACCATGTTATAACAAACCCTTGCACATTTTAAATACAGTCACCAGATTCCATTAGTCTACCCACTGTCAACATATCTCCAAATCCGTTTTTCATAATACCTCAAGAATATAATAGGCAATCTACATCAAACGATGACGTGGAGCTGAAGGAAATTGTCTCCTGCTTTCTAAGGATTCTGCCATGAAATACGTTTGCCTGTTAGCCTAAACATATCATTGAAACGTGCTGCTGAGACGTTATGGTGCATCCTGAGTGGAACAAGCTTCCCTCTGTTTCTTGGATACCCTGAGCTTTGCAGGTTAATTCGAAGAATTAGAGAGAAGGGGGTTAAATAGTGGGTTTAGGGAGAGGCAAGGTGATATAAAGATATTTCTACTGTACCACGGGTCACAGTATTTCCAATTTAATTTGATTTGTAAATTTTTTAAAAGTTATTTTTTAAATGTAAGGGATGGGTACCTATGTGTCCACAAGTTGTAAAAGTTCCTGCTCATCTTTCTGGTCCTGTTGTGCCATTTCTTCGTTTCCTTGTTGGAGTATCACATTGTGTTCCTGATGTTTCTTTCTCGTCACGCAGGGTAGCTGAGGTAAGAACCCTCTTGAATGCATTTGAATGTGACTATGTATGACTCCAAGGCAAAGATGGCAATGTCGTCCACACCACATTGCCACACACGCCACATATTTCCACAAGAGGTAAAAATGTTTGTCCATAACACAGAAAACACCAAAACAGTGGTTACTTTTACCTCTGAAAGATCTTTCAGTTCACGGAATATAAAAATAACTAAAACCTATGCTGATACCTGGATCTCTAACTATTCTGCCTAAGAAAGGGAGGGTGAATAATTTAAACAGAGGTCTCTTTTTTAAGCAATGGTTTCTTTTTCGGGAGCAAGGACAGGGAAGAGTATCATCCTTAACTAGATGATGTCCACGACTTCCTCCTCATGCACCTTCTGATGCTCACGCAGCATCTGTCTCTGTACCCCCCACTCCCGCGCTGCTTCCCAAGCTGGGGCAGGCGGTTACCAGCCTACTGTGGCTGGAACTTCCTGCAGAAACACACTAAAGTGATTGCTCGCCCTTTCTCACAGGTGCAGCTGCTTTCATGCCTCCAAGGCTTTGCAGATGCGATACCCACTGCTCAGCAGACCAGTTGGTAGTGGTGGCGAGAGCAGAGGGCACTTATTTCTTCTTATCTTTCAAGATTTCATTCCACAGCCACCTTCCCTGGGACGCCTCTCTTGGCAATGCCCGATGACTAGTGGACTTCATTCTTTCTTTGATGACATCCCAGATCCCTGTACATTGTATTGGAAGTGTTAATGCTCACAGTTTTCTGTGTTCATAGACTCTGTTCTCTGAAGGCAGGACTCATTCCTATTTACCCTTTCACCTTTCTTTCTGCCCATTTCTCTGTTTCAAGGTTGGACTCAAATACACTTCCTTCACTGAACATTCACTGAACATTCTCACATCCTTCTGCAGAATGAGCTCAAACTCATCCGAATGGCTCCTACATTGTTTTTATATTCTGCGGTGTGTGACCTTATCTGGTGCTGCTCTCGCCATCTGCTACCACCTACTAGGGAGCACAGTGCGTTTATGCTTCAGTCTCTCCAATATCATAGCTGCTTCTTGAAATCCAGAAGGGGCTCCAACCATGGTGCTGATTGAACTGAACACCACTTCTTTTTTTTTTTTAAGATTTTATTTATTTATATGACAGAGAGAGATTATAAGTAGGCAGAGAGAGAGAGGAGGAAGCAGGCTCCCCGCTGAGCAGAGAGCCCGATGCGGGCCTCGATCCCAGGACCCTGAGATCATGACCTGAGCCGAAGGCAGAGGCTTTAACCCACTGAGCCACCCAGGCGCCCTGAACACCACTTCTCTTAAACGTTCTCCTCTGTTATTGCAAAATATAATTGGAGAAATTTCACAATTGAGGATTGTATTTCTTTTTGCAGGGGAGAGGGGCAAGAAAACTTCAGGGCTCTCCTACCCTGAGTCTATGTCAGGCAAGAGTCATTATGAGACATAAATATAAGAGAATTTAGGGGCTTACTTAGGAAGAACTCATACAAATATCATTATGAGACATAAATATAAGAGAATTTAGGGGCTTATTTAGGCAGAACTCATACAAATGTGTACATAAAATGTCTTAGACATCATTAAAGTACTCAACATAAATATAGCAATGGAAAACAAAACATGCATTTATCAGTTACACAGAGATAAATTTAGGAGGGGGGCGGCATGTCTTTTCAGCTTTGCCAGGGGCTGTCTCTTCTGATATGACCCTGACCCCCAGGCATTTCTGATCCATCACATAGCATATCCATGCTGAGGTCACATCTTCATGGGTTGTGTTACCCCATGCTCATATCTGCTTGCCAAATTGTTTATGAATAATAATAGTGAACAGTTACTGAACTCTTAGGATACACCACACACTGGCTGAGCACTTTACAAGGACTGGCTCACTTAATTCTCACAGCATTCCATGAGTTAAATACTAGTATGATTCAGATCTTACAGATGAGGAGATGGAAACTTAGAGAGGATGACTGACTTGCCCAAGGCTACACGGCAACAATGAGCTGAGCCCGACTCAGACCTGGGCACTTGGTCTCCAAAGCCTAGATGCTTAGTACAGAGATGTAGGAGCTCATGTACTGAAATGGTGCTCTTTACGGAAGGATAGTTCGTCTGAAAATAAAAGAAACAGGATGGAATTTCGCAGTGAAGCACACAGAACTTAGATCACCTGCCTCTCAAACAATGAAGCATCACTATGCAATATCTGCCAGTTATCATCCTAAAGTCAGTTTTGTGTTTGAAGGAGGACCCCCAGGCCAAGCATCTAATAAGCCAAGACTCAAAGGTATTGATGGTAGTAGAGATCACTGCAAACTTTCCCCCTGGTTGGGAAGGGTTCCAGACAGAAAGTGGCATATATATCCTGCATTTGGCCATTCTCAGCAATTATAACTCCAGTTTATTTTCTGACAATTGTTACATGTGACTCCTGCCAGAGCACTCCATCTTCCTATAGGACACCCTGGTTGGCTAAAGCAGCACTGTAATTGTCCTGCCCTGGGAATAGCCAAACAGTAGTGAAATATTTATTGAATGAAGCAATGTTACTTGGTCCTCCTTGTCCTTCAATCAGAACATGCCCATGAAAATTATGAAAAACATCAAAAACTAATGATGGGGCGCCTGGGTGGCTCAGTGGGTTAAAGCCTCTGCTTTCGGCTCAGGTCATGATCTCAGCGTCCTGGGATCGAGGCCCACATCGGGCTCCCTGCTCAGCAGGGAGCCTGCTTCCTCCTCTCTCTCTCTGCCTGCCTCTCTGCCTACTTGTAATCTCTCTCTCTCACTCTGTGTCAAATAAATAAATAAATAAAAAATCTTTAAAAAAAAACCAAAAAACTAATGATGTACTATATGTTGGCTAATTGAACATAATAACAAATTAATGAAAAATGTATTCTGGAAGCCTAAGTAACTTAAATGTTTAATAGTGACAATGGGTTTTACTTGAATCCCTGATTGTAAATGATCCAATTATCCAAAGGTGTGGAACTTGTCCTCTGGCGTCACGGTCTACTGTCAAACTGCTAGGGTCTGTTTCCTATAGGTGGACGGAACCTCAGTCTCACGTGATGGTGCATAACTGAGCTTTTGCTACCTTGTGCTTTCTGAAAGTGAAGTGAACGAAAATGAGTGAGATGCTTCCTCATATGTGACTGGAGAGGACTGGACTAGCTGATCTCTTGCCTTGTTGGTAATATTCCAGAATTCCTGCAGCTGGGGGAGTTTGCGGGGAGCTCTGCATCCATGGGGAAGCCTACGACACACTTCTGAGAAGTAAGGCTTAGACAAAAATACCATCCGGAAACTGTAGGAGACAGCCAGGGGTGCAGTGTGGAGATGGAGGTATTCCTTTGCCTGTTACATCCTATCTATTTTCCTCTTAGTTCCTTTAGAAGTGAAATGATTGAGTCTGGCCAGAAAACATGGTTTGTTCATTGTTGCATATCACTGCAATATCTTCTAATATCACCATTTCTGTGTCTCAATTACTTTCAGAAAAACTAAAAATTCTAGATTATTAAAACTTAAAACTTCAATAAGGTCTTAGAGAGGTTTTCATCTCTATTCAATGGTTTTTATTCTTTTTTTTTTTAAGCCAATGGGAGAGTTTAAGCCCTACTCTAACTGTACATTCAACGGACAGGGAGCTATCCTCATTAAAATACCCATCTGCCCCTCCAACCCATGCCCCCCCCACCCACATCCCAGTCTTCCTCTTTTAGTAATTCTTTAACATCTTCACACAGCTTCCAGAGATCAAAAAAGTAGTTTCCACACAATGGAATACACTCAAGTACACAGTTCTGCAGATGAAGAAGCTGAGAGTCAGGGTAAAGCAAGTCAAGCCTTCAAGTGAGACTTGAGTCATGAAGAGAACCCAGGTTTTCTGATTCTCATGCCAAAACACTTCTCAGAATTACAGGTTATCAAATATGCAGAATACTTTCATCTCATCAGAGAGTAAAATTCACTTTATAAAGCCTATCCATCTAAGAACTGTTTAATACTGTAAGGAATGAACATAATACCATATGGGGAAAAACCTGATTCTCCTCCAAAACCAACCAAACAAAAAACCATAGAGGCTTCGATGTTTAAGAAACCTGTACGATTGTACTTTGGAATCATACCAAACTGAAAATGATGGCAACATTTGGGAAAGGGACCAGGACTAGAGCTGGTAGTCAAAGAGGATATTAAAATTTTTTTTATTACGTATAATCCTTACAGAGAATGTACTCCAGCATCCGTCATGGAATAGATTAAACAAACAAACAAAAAAGCCCAGAAACACTATCACTGATGTGTATCCCCTTCAGTCTGGATGCAGTGATATCTAACTGACCAACAGGCAAAATCCCTTCCACCAAATCTGGATGACCCAGCCTAATAGGGACTGAGTTCTCACCTGTATCATCACTTGAGGCCACACTGACATTCATCCACTAGTACCCAGGAGACCTGCCAGGTCACACTGCCCTCAGGTTTTCCAATTTTGTTTAAAACGCAAAGTAATATCAGAAAAATTGGCAGCCCCATCCACAATCTTAAAACAGCCCCTTCCCTTGGGACGCCTGAGTGGCTCAGTCGGTTAAGTGTCTGCCTTTGGCTCAGGTCATGATCCTGGCGTCCTGGGATCCAGCCCCATGATGCGCTCCCTGCTAAGCAGGGAGTTTGCTTCTCGCTCTCCTTCTGCCTGCTTATGTACATGTGCTCTCTTGCTCTCAAATAAAATAAAATAAAATCTAAAAAAAAAAGTACCTTCCCTGAATTCTTATGCTTCAAGATGAACCCAGTATAAATCAAAACACTCAGATCCTTTTCTGTGGCACTGGTGGCATCTGAAGACGTGGTAATGGGTGCTGCAAAATGTTCGCCAGAGTCCAAGCCTGAATCTTTGCAACCAACCATGATGTGCAGCTCCCGTGAAGTTAATCTAATTACTAGAAATAGAGTGTAGCACTATAGTGCAATGGTCCATTCATTCACTCATTTAAATGATTGCTTATGTTGTGTTGTGTCTCCCATGTTCCAGGCCTTGTTCTGGGCCCTGGCAATTAAAGAGAGAAGGAACAAACAAACAAACAAACAAAACAAAACAACTACAAAATTGCTCTTCTTGCAGAGCCTAAATTCCAGTGGGGAGAGACCGACTGTAAACGTAGACACAAATGTGTAATTTTTCAGGGGATGGTAAATGCCCCGAAGGAAGAGAAAAGAGTAAGGAGGACGGAGCGTGAAGATGGGGTGTGTGACTTTACCTAGCACGGTCAGAGAGAGACCGCTGTGGTCAGGCCATAGGGAATACACTGGGATGATAGAAAGTGGGCAGGTATGTATGGTGAGAAAGAGTATTACAAGCAATGGGAAGAGCAAGTAGCAGGACATTAAGTGAGGTCCAAGCTCAGAGTGTGTGACTCACAGAAAGGAGGTGAGCACACCCGGGGCAGAGGCTAGACACGAGCGGAACAGAACTGGCCATTTCATGAGGACAACAGCACCTATACCCCACTGAGCCTCGCGGGCCATGTTTCGCCTGTGGAAGGTTCTGAGAAGGGGAAGCGTGATATTAGTATCATCTTACTAGCACAAAGGTTCCGGGAGTTTAGTTTCCCTGCCTGTCAGAGGGGGATAAAACGGTACCCATTTTCATAGGATCGTTGGAAGGGTTAGAGGAGATGCTCCCCGAAAAGTTCTCAACCTGTAGCAAGAATGTATCAGTGGAAGCAGTTATTATTGTAGGTGGTCGCTGGTGTAACAGAATTTGGCTCCAAGGAACAGATTTAGGAGATATAATCTGAAGGTCCAAAGGGCAAAAATGATATAGAACATAATAGATCACTGACTGAGAACAACTTATCTGAAATGCCAGAGGAAGGGGAAAAAAAAAAACCAGAAAAAAATACAAAGGGAAGTGAGATGCAGCATGGTTTCTTAAAACACATCATTCTCCTTGATATAATATTCCTAGAAGCTATTTAGCAGGACACATTGCTAATGGTGGGGCCTGTGTGTATGTGGGATGTTACAGAATGAAACGCTGTATCTTTGAAGCAGATCTCACCCTCACAAAACATTAGAAAACACTGCTTGATGGAGGTGAGTCGGTGGCATATTATTTTAGAGAACTCATTTCTGAATAGAAGTTAGATCTGATGCCATGACCCAGATTCTTCCTAAAATATTTTGGTCCTATAACTTATTATTGCTTAACCCCCAAAGCCACCCAAATTAATTTTCTACACATATCCCTGCTTTTTACATTCCTACTTTTTTCAAACTATAATTCCCTCTGTCTCTCAAAAATAATGTCCTCTAATTCACCTCCATTAAGCACCATTTTCAATTTCCAATAGCTGGCTCCAGTTTCTAATTGCACCAGTAACTCCTTCAACTCAAGGCCTTTACACTTCTCTCACTTCAGAACATTTAGTGTTTATATGTCTACCTTACAAGAAAAGCAATGAGGGGTCACCCTTCCAAGAGGAGTCAACGCCAGGTCTCGTCACAGTAATGGGCTCTGAAGTTGCCAATGCAGGCTTTGCCAATGACCTGCTGAGTGACCTTGGGCAAGTTGCCCAACATCTCTGGGCTGTTTTTTAATAATGCTGATTGACCTCACAAGGTTGCGGGGAGGAATCACTAATCAACCTGATTGTAAAACACTTAGTCAATAGAATACTTTATAAATATTTACTAATATACAATGAGCTCATAGCATTTGAGAGCCAAAGAATTTGCATCATCAGAGAAAACACTATCTGGACCCTGAAATAATAGTCAACATTGTGCCTGAAATGGATCTTTTCTCTTAAATAAAAGTCTACTGGCATTTTGGGATGGTTTAGGTTTCTTATCGTAAGTGCTGGGAGTGAATCAGATCAGAGAAGATTTAGTTACCCACTAAATAAAGGAAAGAGTGATTCTAGCCCATTAAAGCAGCAAAATGATATGCAGGGGAAAAAGTACTTAACACTCCTCTAATAACATGCGTGTACAATGAAGCTTATCATTCACCAAACCAGATGAATTGGGGACAATGTATGACAGACACTGTGTTGGATACTGGGGATAAAATATGCAATAAAACAAGGACTCCCATCTCAAGGAGCATGCATTTTTTTTTTAAAGATTTTATTTATTTATTTGACACAGAGAGAGAGAGATTACAAGTAGGCGGAGAGGCAGGCAGAGAGACAGGGAGAGGAGGAAGCAGGCTCCCCGCTGAGCAGAGAGCCCGATGCGGGCCTCGATCCCAGGACGCTGAGATCATGACCTGAGCCGAAAGCAGAGGCCCCAACCCACTGAGCCACCCAGGCGCCCAAGGAGCATGCATTTTAGCATAAGAGACAATCAATCCCACCAATAAAATTGTTTGACATTTTGCTGTTTATATACATTCTCAGATGAAAGAGATGAAAACAGGGCGCCTGGGTGGCTCAGTGGGTTAAAGCCTCTGCTTTTGGCTTAGGTCATGATCTCAGCGTCCTGGGATCGAGGTCCGCATCGGGCTCTCTGCTCAGCAGGGAGCCTACTTCCTCCTCTCCCTGTCTCTCTGCCTACTTGTAATCTCTCTCTCTGTGTCAAATAAATAAGTAAAATCTCTAAAAAAAAAAATAAAGAAAGAAAGAGATGAAAACAAAAGAGGGTAGGGGCCCCTGGATGGCTCAGTGGAATAAGCGTCCAACTCTTGATTTTGGGTCAGGTCATGATCTCAGGGCTGTGAGCTGAAGTCCCTCATCCAGCTCTGTCGAGCCTGCTTAAGATTCTCTCTTCCCCTTTGCCCACCCGACTCCCTGTGCTCCCCCACTCTCTCCCTCCCTCCCCCTCTTAAAAAGAAAAAAAGAAAAGAAAAACAAAACAGAACAGGTATTGCTATAAAAAGTGGCAGCATGGTGATTACTTTAATTTGGATGGCCTTGGAAGACCTCTCTGGACAGATGAATTAAGCTGGGAGGGAAATGGGTGTACATGTAAAACAGAAGAAATTACAGTTTCAAAGGCCTTAAGGTATATTCAAGGAGCCAAAGAAAGTTGCACGCTTATAGCTCAGAGGGTAATGAGTAGAAAGAAGCAGGCGGGGGCTGGATCAGGCAAAGAGCCTTCCTTGGAGGACAGTGTAAGAAGGTTGGGTTTTCTCATTTGTGAGATGGGAAGGCACACAAGGGATGTGATCAAAAACATGACAGAAACTGACATTTTTTAAATGGTCATTTTGACTGCTTTGTGGAGAATAAACTAGAGAACGGCAGGAACAGGAAAAGCAGGGCGTCCAGTTAGGGGTAAGGATGGCTTGCACAGAGGACTTAGACTTAGGCATCCTTAGGCTTCATTTCTCAGCGAGGAATACTTAAAGGCCATCGTCAAATTATCAACCTCATCAGAACACAGTAGCTTATACTTATTTCTATTAACAATGTCTAATAAATTCTATTTGTTATTTATGACATTTTCCAGTTACAGTAATTTTTTCAGTTTACGCTTTTTAGTGTAATCCTGTTTCAGTATGTGAATCCTCCTTTTCATGTAGGACTAGGCAACTCCTGTGATTTCTGACTACAGATACCCTGGATGGGATGTGGCTTCTTTGACATTGAGGGTGAAGTTTTTATAATCAACATGAATAATTCAGCAGTGTATTAGTTGTGCTTTATTATTACCGTTTACTTCAACTTGAACTATACTTTGAGAGTTATGGACTTTTTTTTTTTTTTTTTAATCAGCAGAAGCTCATCCATCACTTTGCATCCAAGGGTGCTACCAGGTTATAAAGTTTGCTATATATAGCAACAATTGTCATTCGAAATGAGAATCAGTATTTTGTTCCCCTGCCATCTAACCTTAGGTCAAGCTCAGGATCTACAGATGGAATTTTACAGGGAGTGAAATGAAAACACATAGCTGGAGATTAATGCCAGAGCAAGTGCTCAACGGAATGCATTTTCTGGCTGCTTCCCAGAAGAAAAATGGTCAGTAACGTGGACTGTGTGTCAAAGCTACACAGAGGGGTGGCAGAGAAGTGACAGACAGGAAGCCCCGGCACTTCCGCATCAGGGTGCGTGAGCCTAATTCTCTGGAAATGAAGGATGATCTCCCAAAATTCTCTTCAGAGACTGCCTTGGGAAAGTAGTCTCCAGGACTTGCTAAATCTTCAGTTCTTTATTGAGTATCATTTAGGTGGTTAGCCGTGAGCTATACTTCCCTCCCACACTGCAGAGTAATTTCTTATGTCCCTTGCAAATTACTATCACCATCAGCACCCACTTAACCAGTCTTGCCATCCTGTACCCAAAGATGTGGTGCTTTCATTAAGAGGGTTTTGTAGAATAAGCTTCCCATGGACGGAGACCACGCCTGTATGATGTCCTTTGCATAGCGCCCAGCATAAGGCCTTCAGTAATTAGGTATTTATCTAATTTTTTCCTTATAATTTTTTCTTATAATGAGGCTAATGAGAATCTGTTGCTATTTTCATACCTCTGAAGACATTTCAGCTCTTGTTTGCTTTAAAATGTGTTTGAAAATCCTGAGACAGACCTATTCTTTTTTGCCACAGCTGGGTTTTTATGCAAATTGTGATTAATAACCAATCTTCCCTAAAATTCAGGGAAGAAAACTCAGGTTGCTTGATGGGCTTTAGGAGGAAATTCAAACATCAGTCTATTTTTGAAGAGGTAATAATCTAGTCAAAAAAAAATGGATAGCATACTCAGCAAAGAAAATATGGGCAAAGTTTGGTGAACTGTGGAAAATAAAATAAATATCTGATCTACTCATCATGGGAGACTTCTAGAACCTGATGGACTAGAATTCTGGAGAAGGACCAGGGGAAATGCAGATTCTGGAAGAATCTGGTTCCTCTGGAAAGCCAATCTCATCTTGCAGATTCAAGAATCACTTGCATATTAAAGAGGAATCATCTGCTCCCTGCAGAGCCCTGCCCTGGTCCCATGGCACACAGAAGAGAAGCAAAGGGACAGAGCGTGCCTAAAAACAGCAAGGCTTCTTCCAAAGCACCTGGCAAAGTACTCTTACAGTCATATTTTCCTATTTTCCAGATGATGAAAGCAAGGCTCCAAGAGTTGAGGGAAACTGTCGATACTCACACAATTGATAATGGGTAGAACCTGGTTTGGAAAGTTAATCTGGCTGACTCAAAAGTCCATAATCGTAATATCTACCTCTCTCTCTGCCACAAGCAACCCAAGAATGAACTGAATACTGCAGGTCTCCCTGACATTCCTTACCTAAGTATATCCTTATGGTATAAGTGGCCAAGTTATATATGACCTAGGGAATTTGTTTTTGATGATTTATTAAACCTGTATGAGCAGGCCAAGAACAGACAGGGCTTCTTTTAAAGGTCCAGAGAGAACCAACCACTATTTCCAAGTCGAAAAACTTCCCTTGTCACTTTGCCGGAATATCTCATCTGGGTGCCACCATCTCCTAGGGGACCCTTTGTAAATTTGAGGGATTTTAAAAATTGTCATAATAAAAAAATAAAAAAATAAAATTGTCATAATGATTGGGGGGGCATGGGCCAGGACATGCTAGATATCAACAAATACTACAGTAGGCTTTCCTATAGCTAGAAAAATATCTCTACAGTCAAATTCCATTTTATATATCAACACATATATATTTTTTGGATTTTTAACATATACTAAGTTTTATAGAATCTAACTCCATTTATCTCAAGGGAAGATTGTATTCTTTTTCAAATTTTATTGAGAACTTTTCCAAGAGCTGTTAACCAATTCTATTATTTTTTTAAAGATTTTATTTATTTACTTTAGGGAGAGATGTGGGATCGGGGGGGGGGAGAGGGAGAGAGAGAGAGAGAGAGAGAGAGAGAGAGAGAGAGACAGACTCTGAAGGAGACTCCATGCCGAGCACAGAACCAGACTTGGGGCTGAATCTCACGACCCCAAGATCATGATCTGAGCCAAAACCAAGAGTTGGATGTTCAATCAACTGAGCCACCCAGATGCCCCTCACTATTTCTTAAAATCACATAACTGACAACCATGCTGCTCATGGGAATTGGGTTGTCAATCCTACCCATTTGTATCAGTCTTCATCATACTCTCCTTTCGGACAACTTGACTTCCAATAGTGTAGGATCTGTACTCTCACATATTAAAATAAATGGAAAAATGTATTTGCATATTATACATTACACTTATTTTATCTTTTTATTATAGATGATCTATTTTTATTACATTTTAATGATGTATGTGGGTGAGACTGGTAGGTAGAATCTTGCCTCCCCCTCCAAAGATGTCCTTCCCTGATGCATATATTAGATTGCATGACAAAAGGAACACTGCCTATATAATTGAGGTTCCTAATCAGTTAACCTTAAAATAGGGAGCTTATCCTGGATTATCTGGATGGACCCAATCTAATTACATGTGCTTTTTAAAGGCAGTAAAGAACAAAAAAGAAAAAAAAAGAAAGAAAGAAAATCAGAAGAGTAAGCCAGAGAGTAAGCATGAGAAGGATGCGAGGTGCCATTGCTGGATTGAAGATGGAGAGGCCATGTGAGAACAGATGTGGGTAGTCTAGGAGCAAACAGGACCAGATGACAGCCAGCAAAGAAACAGTGACCTCAGACCTACAGCCTCAGGAACTGGATTTATCAATAACCTGAATGAAGGTGGATGAGAATACTATCCCAGAGTCCCTAGTGGGGAGCCCAGCCAGGTGACACATTAACTTCAACTTTGTGAAACCCTAAGTAGCAAACCAGCAGAGTTCACCTAGTCTTCTGATCTACAAAACTGTGCTTTTGTTAAGCAGCTAGATTTATGTTAATATTTTGGGCAGCAATAGGAATCTAATACATTTTCATGTAAGATATTCGGTGTTTTTCCTTTTAAAGTGGGGGAGGGGTTGAAAGGGGTGGGTAGAGAATCTTCAAGCACATTCCCTCTGAACGTGGAGCCTGAGGAAGGTCTGGATATCACAACCCTAAGATCATGACCTGAAGTGAAATGAAGAGTCAGACACTTAACCAACTGAGCCACCTAAGCACCCCTGAAAAATTAGATAAGATTGATAATGATGGGCTTGGTGGTTAAGATGGTTGGAATGCAAGGTGTAGCCTGTATCCTTATTTGGACCCTAGGACAGATACTGATCAGGCTCTGATGACAGTTCAAAATAAAGTTTTTTTTGTGTGCAAGAGTTCCATTTTACTTGTTACATACATATGCTCTGCTCCTCCTGACAGAATCATAAAAAGAGCTATCCATATTCTAGTTAGAAATATTAACTAGACTAGCCTTGGAACTAAGGAACTACAAAATAACCTTTTTGACATAATAAAAGAAAAAAAGAAAAAGAAAGAAAGTGAAAGAAAAGAGTATATTTATAAACTTCATTAGGAAGAGTTCTAAGTTGAAGAGTTCCTAAATCTTACGTCAGTGAAGGGCACTGAAAGACCCTCTAAAGGGCAGTCTTTCTGACATTTATGATACAGGGCAGGGAAGAAAGCCTGTTAGAAATTCAGATCCCTGGGTCTCTTCCCCAGAGCCTCTAGTCCAACAGGTCCGCAGTACTCAGGAAACCATAACTTCAGAAGTTTCTTAAATTTAGAACAATCTATTTTGAGAAAAGGTTCAGAGCGTTTGAAACTCTACAGGATAAGCAAAGAGGAGGCTAACAAACAGGGAAGAAGAAGAAAAAAATAGAACAAAAATACCAAAATTCCTCCTGGTACAAGTGCACAGAATCCCTCTTCCTCTAACAACCAACCAAGCAGGGGCTCCACTTTCCACAACAAAGTAAATCTCTTCAAAAGGACAGAAAGGACCAATTACTTTTGAGCAGAAAGGCTCTCATGGTCCAGTGGAAAGACCATGGGTTGTGGAGATGGCTAGACCTTTATTCATGTCCTGCCTGATTCACTCACAAGGTGACTGACTCTAAGTACTTTCTCCATCTTCTTCAAGTTTTGGTATCTTTCTCTGCAAATGAGAATGGTATCTAACCCTCAGGGTGGTGAATATTAAAAGAACTATTATGATTTCTGGCACACTGTAGCTATTTAATAAATACCTATCCTTCTGTCAGTTCCCTGTTAGAAACAAAAGTTCCAAGGGTGATAAATATATTTTAAGTTGACTAATCCCCACCCCTGGTCTTTAACCTTTTCAGAGAGAAGAGCTTGCATCCCATTAATTTTTAAAGGCCAGAAAAAGAAATTCATTAACATCTCTTAGTCATTTGTTCCAGTAACATCATTTATACCAGAAATGCCTTCTTCAGATCCCATGTAATAAAACTCAAGCCTATTATCCATCCACAACATGTACTTATAGAGAAGAGAAAAATTAAATTGAGACAACTAAAGGTAGTTAAAGACCACTGGGCTTAACAGCAGGAGCTGAGAAGATTAAAATTTGCTGCCAGCCTACAAACCTACCATTCTTAAATAGATTTCTTACCTGGTATCTTATCAATCCCCAGTGGATTGGTAATAATTATGGCACCAACTGCCCTTTGATACGTCTGTATTCATTCAACCACGTGTACTGAACATTTGATTATTTGCCGCAGGCCCTGTAAATGCCTTGGACACAGAAAAGAATATGAATTGGTTCAGTTCCCTCTAGGATTTCTAAGGGAAATCTCACGTAAAGTGAAATCTAAGTTACTATCAGATGCTCAATGAAAGTAGTAAATGCCTAAATTCTCTGCCTATAGATTTACTGTGGTTACTCCCGGGCTGTCTGTGTATCATTCTCATCTTTAACAAGATACCTGCCGAATGGGTTGCAGTTCATCTGGTTCTACTAACCTAATTCTGGACATATTGTTAGGAATACTGTCTAGATCAGGGCTTAGTAAGCGTTTTTCTGTAAATGGTCAGACACCAAATATGCTCAGCTTTGAGGGCCACAGAATCTCCCTTGCAGCTCAGTTCCATCACTGTAGCAGGAAAGCAACCGTAGGCAGTACAAGACAGATAGGGTGGCTGTGGTCTAATAAAACTTTATTTATGAGAAAACACATGGTAGGCAAGAATTTGGCCATAGCTTGATGACTCTGTTCTAGAGTCTGGATTCTTTAGACTAGAATTTCTAGTTGCTGACTCAGCTTTTTATCCTGAGATTTACACACACACACACACACACACACACACTCTCTCTCTCTCTCTCTCTCTCTCTCTCTCTCTCTCTCTCTCTCTCTTCCCCTCTCTCTGTGTGTAATGGGATAGGAAGGGAGTGACAAAACAAAACTAAAAGCAGTGGTTCTCCTGATAGAAGGCTTTCTTAAAGAATTTTAGTAAGAATTAGTAAAAATAGCATATTACATTATCTGGAGATATATCCCAGGGCTGGATTTGAAGCTCTGGACTAAATGACCCCTTGATGACTGCTGAGGTTGAAAGACTCAATTAAAAACCAAACAAGAACATGAAAAAAATAGCAAAATCTTCATGGACTCAAGTTCCATTCTGATTATACTGAACAACTGTCACCACATATACATATCCCACATACCTATGCCCACAAAAGCCAGATGATGTGCAGAAATAAGTGCTGAAAGTCTCAGAAGAGGTTCAGCATAAGGTGCCCCCAGCATGCTTAGGAGGTATCTACGCAGCCTGCTCCCTTTGCCATTTGTAGAGTCATTGACATTTCAGAGCAAGCAGATGTCTTTCAGTCTGATTTGATTTTAGAAGAGCCACTTGCCACCAATCTCAGATATGTGTCTGATCTACATAAGCATGTTATAAGCCCTAGGAGTACCTCTGAATGAGGGGCGAGGTTCATAAGTTTAGAATATATGATCAGCAATATTAATAATAACTTCATTTTTTTTCCTTTTACCCTTTGAAAGAGTTTTCGTTTCTCTTTCATCTAGCAGGTTCTCTCATGCTCAAAGATTGAATGGGGCACAGAGGAGCTAATGTGCACAATCATAAAAAATAATTAGCAAAACTATTAACCAATGATCTTGATTGCATCTCTGTTATCAGCTCTACTCATTTCTTTGACTTAAGCTTCTCTGACTCAGGGGAAAGAAAATAATGATGTTTTTGACCTTGCACAGGTGAAGTGACCCTTCATACTGTGTCACAGCAGGAAGAATCTGGTGTGTTCACTGTTTTTATATTTTGGCATCTCTAATCAAGGCACAGATTCTTGCTCAAACTTCACAGTGTACCCATAGCTGGAGTTCTGAGCCAATGAATTGTTATTTTCCCTGCTGAACACATCAGCTATTTCTCAGGCCACATCTCTATAACACTGCTTCCTCTCCTTAACTCTGTGAGCTACTCGGCATCCAGGCAAGTTGTCAAAACTTACTACTTCCTCCCTGAATCCTTCTCTTTCTTTCTTCTTCATTCTTTCTTTCTTTTGAAACATACTCATGGCACTATTACAAGATATGGGTGCTATGAGATATGGGGCTCTTGGATTCCAGTGATGATGAAAATTTAACATTCAACCCCTTCATACAAGATGGCAAACAGTCCAGCTACATCTACTGTGGAATGCAGAACTTTCTTTCCCCTTAGAGTTCCAAGACAATACAACAGTATCCATTTGGCAGATGAGGCACCTTAACCTCCACATCCCTTTTTTTCTCCCTCTCTCTTAAATTTATGGACACCATTTAGGGAGATTTCAATTCCCATTAATAATATGTGCAATTGATCTACATTTAAAAGAATTTAATCGTGTCTTAGTGACAAATTTAGCTTAAAGCAGAGCTTCACTTAGGACTTTCAAGTAAATTTCTGTTGAAAAGGTCAATTTCTAACATTTGTCAGTTAAAGCCCAGACCAGACAAATTAAATTTTCCTCCACTTGTTTGGAGCACAAACACTTTCAATACTGAGTATCACTAGTGGTTGTCAATTAGGAAAACCACCCAAAACAACAACAGAGACTGAGAACATTTTTAAAGACATTGATATTTATTTACTTATTTATTCAAGAGTTAGATCTTTTCTTATATACTAAAAAGCTATCTCAAGGTGGTGATGGAAAAACAAAAACAAAACATTATCTTACTGGATAATTAAAATCATATCAATGCCACATGCACTTGAACATCTATTATTGAGGAAAGAAGTAGGGGGACGTTTCAAAACCTCACTGAAGCTTATGAATTT
This sequence comes from Ailurus styani, assembly GCA_002007465.1. Taxonomy (NCBI): domain Eukaryota; kingdom Metazoa; phylum Chordata; class Mammalia; order Carnivora; family Ailuridae; genus Ailurus; species Ailurus styani. The sequence goes on from LNAC01000589.1 coordinate 229,896, forward strand.
CACTAGGGATAAAAAAACACATCAACAGCCGGAAATTAACATGTAACCATCATTAGGGACAAGGTTTGATAAAATTATGGTCCTTCAGTTATGCTGAGGACAGTGTTTTGGACAGTAGAAAAATTTATGTTTTGGACTTCTGGGAAAGCTTTATGGAACCGGCAGGATATCATCAACAGTCACAGAAAGGCAGTGCTAGAGTGATCACATTATGTTTTTTTTTCTTTTGATTCTCTATGTTTTCTAATTTTTATATCATATATCAATTATTTTATCAAAAATGTAATAAAAATTTTTAATGAGAGAGAGCTTGGAGAGGAAAAAAAAGAAAGAAAAAAACACTCCTTTTTCACGTTCCTCAAGGCAGTCTCCTATATACGATAGGACTGCATATCCTGGTTTTTCTGCTTTTTGGCCCTTAATTATTAAATGGTTCATAATTTACTCTAAAGGAAAGGACTCACGGCCAAACATCTAAAGATGGGATGGTTTTTGTCCATGAGGTCAGCAACAAAGGAGTGAGATTTGGCAGGCCTTCCAAAAAGACTGCATTTATTGTTGCAGGAAATGTGAGCAACTAAGCTATATCTAAGCCCCACTGGGAGAAAGAAGTAAAAGACAGCCTCAGAGCAGGGGAAGCAGGCATGCGCATTGTGCTGTTTACCTGCTTATCTTCTGATAAAGAAGACAAGGTAGTCATAGCCATGAATTTTTGTTGTTGTTTTGTTCTTAGAAATCCTTAAAATCAACTATCACACACACACACACACACACACACACACACACACACACACACTCACCTGGTGTTGAGTGGCAACACTAACTAAGCTGTCCCAAGATTATAGAGGAGGCTGTCTTTTCCAAGCACCCTGTGATTACTATCGATCTGCTCAGCTCATTGCAACTCAACCTTACCAGACTGGTCATGGAAGAAGGATGGATGCTATTAAAGATCCCGAGGAGCTGCTCTGCAGGTATCATTCATTAGAAGTAAACTAAATGCACTGACTTCCAAGCATATAGAAAGATTATGTAGCAGATCGATTCCCTTCCCAGAACCTAGAACCTGTTGTGTCCAAAAGCACAGACAGGGGGAGGCACCTACCCTCCGAGTGGGATGCGGAAGGTCAGCTCTTAGACAATACAAATAAAGGAGCAAAGCCAGGACTGGAGTAGCTGGATTCAAAACCCACCAGTTACTGATGAAGCTAATATGTGTCCAGGGCTATGCAGACACTAAACAGAGAATGTTCAGAAACAGAGTGGTCTGCAGAGAACCAAGAGTCAAAGGCTTCTGAAATAAAGTAGAAATATCACTTACAACAGACCTAACAAATAGATTCATAAACACCAATGAAGTACCAATATTCGTCACAGGGGAGAGTATTATCCCTAGTTCATATTAATACCAATTAATGTTGATGAACAATCATGATTACATTTCAATAAATCCAATAAAATTAAATAGACAGTTAAAACTATGGAACTGTTGACAAGATAAAATGAAAATGAAGGCAGAAATGGGATAATATCACTAACTCAGGAATTATTTACATGATCACATTTTACGGTATTCTGAGTTACAAAGAATAAAGAGATCAAGGTGGCAAAATCACACCTGACATGCAGTAATCTTAGATGGATTAAAGGGTTATTGGAAAATGAGAAATGTTATTACTGTGGCACAGAGTTCATGAGACTAAACTTAAATAAAACCTCTCAATAAAGAAGCAGATGTGAAGTGCTAACACATAGTAGGCTTTCAGAAGTGCAAGCTCTTACTAGTGGGACAAATAATTAGCTTGCAAATACTTGCCCATGTGATGGTTACACCATCTAAAAGAAAAAAATAGGATCTAGTGTCAAGCACTTTAGAGATTTACTTGTTTTTAATTAAAAATTTTTAATGTGGTTAAAAAAAATCCTAAAATTTACCATCTTAATCATTTTTAAGTGTACAATTCAATAGTTAAGTATATTCACTTATATACTGTTGCTGTGCAACAGATTTCCAGAACGTTTTCATCTTGTGAAACTAAAACTCCATATCCATTAAACAACTCTCCATTTCTCCCTCCCTCCAGGCCCTGGAAGCCAACATCCTACTTTCTGCTTCCATGAGTTTGACTACTTCAGATACATCATGTAAGTGGGACTGTGCAGTATTTATCTTTTTTTTTTTTAAGATTTTATTTATTTATTTGACAGAGACACAGTGAGAGAGGGAACACAAGCAGGGGGAGTGGGAGAGGGAGAAGCAGGCTCTCTGCTAAGCAGGGAGCCTGATGCGGGGCCCGGTCCCAGGACCCTGGGATCTGACCCGAGCCAAAGGCAGACGCTTAACAACTGAGCCACCCAGGTGCCCCAGTATTTATCTTTTTGTGACTGATTTATTTTTTTTATTTTTTGTTATTTTTTAAAGATTTATTTATTTTTATTTGTGACAGAGAGCGAGCGAGTGCACACACGTGGTGGGAAGGGCCGTGGGAGAGGAAAGAAACTGAAGCTGACTCTGTGTAGAGCCGGGAGCCCAACCTTGGACTCAATCTCCGCACCCTGAGATCATGACCTGAGCCGAAACCAAGAGCTAAACACAACTGACTGCGCCACCCAGGTGCCCCTGTTTTCTTTAAAAAAAAAATATTTTTTTTTTTAAATTTTATTTATTTGAGAGAAAGAGCAGGAGCAAGGGGAGGGGCAGAGAGCGTGGGACAAGCAGACACCCCCATGAGCTGGAGTCTGACATGGGGCTTGATCCCAGGACTCCAAGAGCAGGACCTGAGTCGAAGTCAGATGTTCAACTGGCTGAGCCACCGAGGCGCCCCCCTTTTTTTTTTTTAATTTTAATTCCAGTGCAGTTAACATACGGTGTTACATTCATTTCAGGGTACAAGACAGTGATTCAGTAATTCTATAAAAAACTCAACGCCCATCAAGGTAAGTGTCTTGTTAATCCCCATCACTGACTTCACCCCTCCCTCACCCACCTCCCCACTGGTAACCATCTGTTTGTTCTCTACAGTTAAGAGTCTGTTCTTTGGTTTGTCTTTTTTTTTTTTCCTTTGTTCGTTAGAGATTTACTTTCTTAAGTTACGTCCTGTAATGTTTTAATGACTATAATTCTCATTACAAATGCATTGTTTCCTAATGTGTGGGCAATTTACTGCACAGCCTGTATTTCTGTGTTCTTTCTCTCGCATACAGATACACTACACCCGAAGATGGAACGGCTGTGCAGACAAAGCCACAAACTATGTGCTCACCAAGGAAGTTTTCCATTGTTCTCTCGAGCACAGACCAGCTCCTTGGGCCTTCCTTTGATCAACTACAAATGGGCCCGGTGTTAACTCATCCCCGCCTTTCATCATGTCACAAAGTGAAACAGAATCTGAGAATGTTCTTTGGATTCTTAGAGAAAAACACAGAAAACACAAATACTTTTTCATTCTTCAGAAGCTGGTCTGAGGTAGCACATATTTTATACAATGGGAGGGAAAAATATAATGTTAGTGGTCTAATGAAGAGGTAACGTTTCTGGCCTTCTAATAATAGAGTCAAGCTCCTCATGGCCTCGTTGACAATAGAGGATATCTGGGGACGGTGCTGGTTTACTAAGGAGGCTAGACTCCCCCATGTTCTCCTTCTCTCTCATCGCAGAAAGAGCACTGGAAGAAAGTCAAAAGATGAAGACCATGAGCAACAGAGAGGAAGTAATCAAAACTGACCTGTTCACCACAGACTTACCTATTCACTCTGGGGAATCAATTAGCCTCGGGGACATTACGTAAACTAAAGGGAGTAGTGTTTTGTATGGTTGGCCTCACACGTTTTTATTCCATGCCCAATGCAAGTGTCACTTCAGTGATGACCTCAGATAGACTACTCTCCCCTGAACTGAAGGTCCTATTTGCATACAAAATAAAAATATAGCTAGTGATACACACCATTAAATGATGTCTTGTCTCTGCAATTCAATTATAAGCCTAAATGTAGAAGAACCCAGGCCTAGACCTTGCTCCAAGCATTGTGTTAGGGACCGGAGGAACAGAACAGAACTCACGTTCAATAAATTAATTAACCATAGATGTGAAAGCATCTGGAAAACCTGAAAGGATTTAAAATTACAAGCTGCTGTTTTTAGGGAGAGGCCGATGTACCACAAGAACAACGGGAGAATAATTACTTGCAAAACATCAAGGTCATTCCAATAAACTCTTTCCCTGGGAGGTAGATTTAAAAAAAAAAAACACAAAAGAAAAACCACACATGCTTGTCTTGGTGTTATATATTCAGGGATTAGATATAATCCTTCTATAGCTTCAAAGAATGTTGGCAAAAGTCAAGATGTTACTCTCTGGCACAGTGGGCTCAGGCGTCCTGGGACTAAGCCCCATTCACTGGTTCCCCACACAGCCCAGACACTGGCAGAAAGCCTGACCTCCTTACCTTAGGACTTTCAGTAGCTCTAATGGGGAGACCATCTGGCCCCAGCCCTGCCAACTCACCTTCTGCCCTGGGGAACCAAGAAAAACAGACCAAGGTTCAATGCACCCCAAGTGCATTCCATGGCCCAGGAGCAAGGCCATAGCTCCCTGGAGCTTCTTAGAGGAGAACAGAGGCTCACACCTCACATGTACCCAATGAAAGGGAGCCCCAGCTGATGGTGCCCACAGTAAAGCTTTAGAAGCCCTGCCTTTGACCTAAATTGTTACTAGGAGACCCTACTCTTCTGGTATCTTCACACTGTTTCTCAAAGTGCATTCTGCAAAGGACCACCTTCTGGAGTGAATCATCTTGGTGGGGGGGGGGTTGTAAAAATACAGATTTCTGGGCTCTCCCAAATACCTACTTAAGTTGCTATGTGGGAAACAAAAATCTTTTTTTTTTTACCATTTCTTTCATTTTATTGTGATATAATTGACATGTAACATTGCATATGCTTAAGATGAACAATGTGTTCATCTGATACATTTCTTTATCAGCAGCAATCTAATTTTTTTTAAATAATCACTCCAGTGATTCTGAAGCTTAATTCTGGGGACCACTGCATTATTTTTCGATGGNTACCATTTCTTTCATTTTATTGTGATATAATTGACATGTAACACTGCATATGCTTAAGATGAACAATGTGTTCATTTGATACATTTCTTTATCAGCAGCAATCTAATTTTTTTAAAATAATCACTCCAGTGATTCTGAAGCTTAATTCTGGGGACCACTGCATTATTTTTCGATGGAGACTGGCTCTGAAGACCCTCTGCTATATTTCTGTCCTATCTTCTTCTCTCATTCAGAACTCTGACATTTCAGGTTGTCTTTCTCTTTCCCTCTATTTATACACATTGAACTTTTTTCCCCATCTCTAAATCATCTGGGGATTGTTTTCCTCTAATAAAATGGCTACACTCCTGATTAAGGAATGTGATAAACCTGCTGTCAATTACCTTAATTGATCTGACAACCTGATTAGACCCAGAAAGGGGAAGATCTCCTCAGTGGAGCCTTATTAAAAAGGAGAAAACAAAACAAAGGCCCATGTAATTAAAATGTGATCGCTGGTGATGAGTATGTAAAATCAGCCCTGAGAGGCATTAATGATGGGGAAAACTTTTCTAAATGGCATCTTGGGCTGACAAAGGAACACAAGATGGTCAAATAAATCAGTGGGCTACTAGGGGAAAATGCTGAATAGGGACATAAGGGAATTTTCTCAATTATTAACCCACCAGTAGTTTTGAAATTAACAAAATCCACTCTTGGCTTATGGTGGGAAAAGCTTAGATGCTGTGGTTTCTGGCCACATTTGGGGCACTATGAACCTAAGGAGAGAGGCAGTTACTGGTGTCATTGTGGTTATATGATATGTTATAGATATATCTGTAGATAGATACATCAATAAATAAATAATTTTGTTATATATATATGAAATATATAGTCTTTAAAATAATAATTTTAGAGATTATACATTATAAATTATAATTATAGAAATTAATTTCATAAAATTATAATTTTTATATAAATATGTGTGTGTGTACAAACACATACATATATAGTCTTTTTTTTTCCCTTGGACAACTATGCTGAAAGTAGAATCATCGGTCCATATTTCAACAGGACCTAAATAAGTTGTCCCATGGAACAGAGTTCAGACCATCGATGNATTATAATTTTTATATAAATATGTGTGTGTGTACAAACACATACATATATAGTCTCTTTTTTTCCCTTGGACAACTATGCTGAAAGTAGAATCATGGGTCCATATTTCAACAGGACCTAAATAAGTTGTCCCATGGAACAGAGTTCAGACCATCGATGCCAGGTCATAGTAACCATGATTGCTCCAGCAAAAAGGCCAGCACATAGCATGTGTACCAGATTCAAAGATTACTTTTAGTATTATTTATAATCCATTTTTTCCCTCTCAGTGGAAAACATCTAAACTTTTCCCACATTTTGGTAGTCCCCCACGCCTTTAAGAATAGAAAAGCAATATGGTGACTGTGTTATTTTACACAACAAAAATATCTAGGTCCCAAGAGTGCTGAGAAATAGAATATTATTAGCTAATTAGAATGAACTGTCACACTAGAGTGTTTGATTAAATTAATTAATCAAGCTGATGATTGGTCTGAAGGGGGTAAGAAGCTGTTTTTACATAGTGCACCTGGTAAATGGTGCTATTAACCAGTGGCCCCTTAGAAATTTAAAGAAAAAGTATTTTTGGATGAGAAATAAACAAGTTAGCACAAAGTTGACAGTGTGATCACAATGAACAATAGTACCTATGTACAGTAGGTGCCAAATAGATGAGTGAACAGATGTGAGTATACACTTCCCTTTTGTCTTAATTTCGGGTTTCAAATAAACCAATGCAACTACCCATTTTTATAAAGACATGAAGGAGAATAAAAGATCTCTAGCTTTACTTGACAATCTCCCATGCCTAACTCACTTCAGAGATGCACTGTTCTTTCATTCCCTTTTGGGCAGCAGATAAACCATTTCTTCCACCATTGCTTGCCCAATTTGGCAAGCATCAACACTTAATTCTGACCAATTCCCTCCAAATTTAACACTCAGTGCCAAACTACATTTATATGTGATGCTGCATATGCTTGACACAAAGCCTTCTCTATATCCATGGGCCAAGTCTCTTGGCATTTTGTACCCTATCTGGGTTTGCTATTTGGCTCACCTGTAGACGTGAAATTGAATGAAATGGACCAAGATTTCCTCTGTAGTCAAGTCACCCAGGGTCAACACTCCTTGGTGACCCTAGAATTAAGCAGCAGTTCAAACAGAATTGCAACTGTATGCTATTTCTCAGATTCAAAAACAACATATTATTCTAACTTATTTTAAGCAGATGTGGTTGTTGACCCATTTCAAATAGTCCCTAGACAGTGTCCTCCATCAGACCATAGCTGGGAAAACTCAGGGTGTGTGTCATCCTTATGCTCTACAGAAAACCTAGCACAAGTCACTATTCCACGGCAGCATTTACCGAAGTGCCCTCTCAGTTCAAAGCCTTTTAACTCAAATAACAAATGTTGTAGGTACATATGTTGGGACTTTATCAAGGCCTATGGTTCTCCCATCCATTTACTCATTCATTTATACACCCACTCCAATTATTCCAGTCTTTCTAGGAGTCGCCTTCAGGTAAGATCGAATTATAAATAAGGATAATTCCTATCCTTCTAGGGTTCATAGTGTATAGTATTGACATTCTAAAGGGCTTTAGATAAATGAAACCCCATATATACTGAACCCCAGATTTCAAACAAAAAAAAATTATTTTCTTAGATACTTTGCAAAACTCCCTCAATAAAATCACAGGAAAGACAAAAACAAGACCCATTTGAAAATTTTATCAATTATCATTCTGTCACCTTCACTCAAGGACAGAGTTTTTGTCACCAGTTGCCAAATGTGGCCACATTCAATGAATACTCGAAAAAATATATAACGCATAAAGTCAACAAAATGAATGAGAAACACCTCTTTTGATCTAAAATATTAACATTAGCTCAGATTTTATGATACATCCACTTAAAGCTACTTAGCTATTTTTTTCACTATTTGCCTAAAAACTCCATGAGTGCAAGGGCCATGTGTACCTGTGATCATTAATATGTGATCTGCATCTAGTACAGTGTGTGACACATGCACTCACCAATCATTTATGGAATGGATACAGTGAATTAATGAATGAGATAAATTAATGCAATATAAACTTACACACACAAAGGTATGAATATCCCTAAATAGCCTTCAAATTAAAAGATGCTGCTATGCTACCACATGCTGCATCTAGTCTGGGGAAAAGAAAATAGAAAATTAATGCAGATCATCATAAAGGGCCAGGAGGAGTCATCTTCTCCCCCTCTAAAAGAGTCACAGAAAACCAAACAAAAACAAAAACAAAAAAACCAAGGGTGGGAAAGAAGAGTAAAGGGAGTGTTCAGCTCAAAAGACAAAGTAAACATTTCTATTCAACACTTCACAGTCTTCCAAAATGGGTAATTATCTCCCAGCAATTCAGGCCAGCAGCATGAGGGTGAATACATCATGAGTTTGCAAGTAAACTGATACAAAACATGAGTTTGCAAGTAAACAGGAAGTTTATCTTATAAAATGGGGCTTTTTATTTGCATAGAAGTTCTTCATTATTCACAGAGATGGACTTGCAGCTACTCCCTACAGCTGTGGCTCTCTCCCTGACATACGGAGCTTCTTAAAGGGAAAAAAAATACAAGTCTGGGGATTTCTCAGCAAATTCAATTCCTTTTATTTTCCACAGGGGTGGGGGTGAAGCAGCAGGTGGCAAATTCATTTTTGTCTAATAACATTTGATCATGTGACATTTTATTTCCACAGTCCATATAACTTAATGAACAGCAAACCAGGAAAAACTGTCAGCATGTGGGGAGTTAGTGGGGCCTGTGCGTGTGTGTGTGTGTGTGTGTGTGTGTGTACATGCACATGTGTAGGTGTATGTGTGCGTGTGCATGGGGACATAGAGAGGGAACAGGAAGGCTTCTGTGGTGAAGGTGAGGGAAGAAGAAGCCTGCTGACACGGTCTGTGTAAAAAGTTGTTTCTTTTAAAGACACTAGTTCCAATCCATGTGGAGACAGGTCTGAAGCAATTACGTGGGCTAGAGAGACCATCCTTGTTAAGTGAGATGTGGCAATCTTGGGCCAGGTCCTTAAAGGATTGGACTTATAAGAAAAACCCTGAGAATGACAGCAGCCGTGCTGGAGACCTTGGAGGTGGGATTACAGAGACCGCGTGGAATAAAACTGGAAGCCTCAGAAAGAAGGAAGAAGTTGAGGGAGCTGAGGTTCTAACAAAGTTATACCTAGTTTTAGATCATGTGTAAAGTCAGCAAAATGAAGCTTTCTAGGCAGGTAAAATAAAACCGACTTGTTACTGTCTCACATTATTGACACTGTGAAGAATCCCCAAACCTGGTAGAAGGGCCAAGAGCTCTGGCTGGATTCAGAAACATGAAGTGTAATCTTGGGCAAACTGTATCCACAGGCCTCAGTTTCTCAACCCACAAAATGGGGATAATCTGAGAATGTGTTTCATATAGCTATTGAGAGATTACATGAGTCTTTTTTTATGTTCAGTTAGCCACTGTATAGTACATCATTAGTTTTTGATGTAGTGTTACATGATTGATTAGTTATGTATAACACCCAGTGCTCATCACAACATGTGCCCCACTTAATACCTATTGCCTGCTACGGCCTCCCCCTTCCCCTCCCCTTTGAGACCCTCAGTGTGTTTCCTGAGGTTCACAGTCTCTCATGGTTCGTCTCCAGCTCTGAGTCTTTTTTTTATAATACTCCACCATATTAGATATTCTCGTAACAGATGTACTCCAGCTATCAGCTGGGAGCCTTCCTGACAGAGATTCCCAAGTAAACTAGATGTACTCAAACCTTTAGACTGAACTTACTTTTGTTCATTTGTCAGTTCGTTTAAGACCCCAACGTTAGATGTTTACTTGCTTACCTTCCCCAAGTCCCTCCTGGGTTTCCTCCCTCATACCCCTTCATAGCGTGTATTTTGAAACCACTGGGGGCTCCCAAGAAATGATGAGAAACAGCATCTTAGTGATCCCCACCTACTCTAGACACTAATTCTTGTACATGATCTATGACTTTTAAATAAGTAGCTTTTGTTTAAAAGATAAAGCGAAGTTGGTGGAGAAGTAGGTAACTTGCAACCTGTGTGCACTGTTGGTGAGAATATAAAATGGTACAACTATGAAAAATAGTATGGAAGTTCCTCAGAAAATTAAAAATAGAATTATCACGATGATTTAAAAAGAATTATATAGAATCACCATCACTGATGATTATAATGATCCCCCAAACCTACTTGTGGTATAGATCTAAAACAACTGAAGGCAGAGTTTCAAAGACCTATTTGCACACCCATTTTCATAGCAGCATTATTCACAACAGCCAGACCATAAAATGCAACCCCAAATGTCCCTCAGTGGATGAATGGATAACAAATGTCACAAACACACACACACACACACACACACACACACACACACACACACACACACACACANCACAATGGAAAAGAAAGAAAATTCTGTCCTGTACTACAACATAGATAAATCTTGAGGACATTTCCTGTAGGCAAATGAGCTAGTCCCCAAAAGACAAACACTGTATGATTCCACTTACTTAACTAAGCATTCTAAAGTGGTCAAAGTCACGGAAACAAAAAATAGAGTGGTGGGGTGCCTGGGTGGCTCAGTGGGTTAAAGCCTCTGCCTTCAGCTCAGGTCATGATCTCAGGGTCCTGGGATCGAGGCCCGCATTGGGCTCCCTGCTCGGCAAGGAGCCTGCTTCCTCCTCTCTCTCTGCCTGCCTCTCTGCCTACTTGTGATCTCTCTCTCTCTGTCAAATAAATAAATAAATAAAATCTTAAAAAAAAAAAAAAAGAGTGGTGGTTACCAGGGACTATGGGGAGGGAAGAAGGGTAGTTACTGTTAAATGAGTGTAGAGTTTCAGATACGCAAGATGAACAAGTTCTGGAGGTCTGTTTTACAACAATGTGAATATATTTAACACTACTGAAGTAGTGAAGTAGTTACACTGAAGTGTATACTTAAAAATGGTTACAATGATAAACTTTATATTATTCTAATTATAAATTATTCATATTCTATCTAAAGTTTATATTTTTAAGGAGATAAAAATAAACTTAGCAAACATATCAGATGTACACTCTCTAGAAACTTTTTCCAAATTAAAGCACCCACCCATAGTATTAGATATTAGAGCTGAACCTCAGGTTATGAGAGTTTAGGAAAAAAAGGTGAAATAACTCAAGGTCACAGGTTCAGGTATTCTGACATCCTACCCACTCCACTTCTATTATTCCTGCCCCGAATCCTATTTTATTTATGTTCCTGGGCCCAGAAATGGCAGCGAGGTTTGAGGATATTTGGCTGCCCCGGGACTGATCTGCCATTTGTTTTTCTTGACCCTTTTTCTATCTTTCAGTTTACCCTTACACTATGGCCTGTAGAAAAAGGAATGCACTTTTCTGTTTATTTCTGCTTGGCCTGAAATCTTAATATCTGATAATCCCATCATAAAAAATCAACTTTTGTGGCTGGACTTTCCTATCACCTCCATACCACTTCCACACCGGAAATCTGCCTTCGTGTGTGTGTGTGTGTGTGTGTGTGTGTGTGACTTAAAGTTAATTCTTCCTTCCCAACATCCAAACTCCTTTATAAGGAATTCTCTCTCCACCAGTGAGAAGAACCTTAGGAGGAATGGTTAAAAGCAGGTGTTTCTCTCTGTAGGATTCAAAGGGGTTAGAGTCCTGTTCCTTCCACTCTACAGAACCGCAGAGGGATCCTGTAGCCAGAGCTTAGCCAGCATGACACACGCGAGCCCAGGGTTTTGAACTTTAAGTGAGAAACACAGGAATGGAAGAAACAATTGAGTTTGGACATGTGCTATCAGCATCCTGACCTGATCGCACCGAAGTCCCTGTTTTTCAGACCTCTGGCGAAGCTTTGGCCATCATCCATTTCCAAGCTGGGACATCCCCCGACTGATTCCGCAAGCAACGTTACCCTGCAAGGAAACTCCCCTTCAGTTCATTAGATAGAGCTGGTTCCTGCTGCTTGCAAATAGAAAACCCTACCCGACAATGTTTATTTGCACAAGTGACTTCAAGAGAGCACTGCTGTGGCTGCCATCTCAACGAGCCACGAGGCCCCGGGAAAGCCTCTCTGCTCCCTGATTCTTTTTAAGGGAAGGTTTGAAAATGTCTCCATCTTTCTACTTCCAGTCTTGTTATTCTGCTCTTCAGATTTCTTTCAGTTCATGCTGATCAGCTGCTGTTCTGCCCACCAATGTCCCGAACACTATTAAAATAAACTCACCAACAGCACTGAGCCTGCTAATCATCCTCCCATCTAATGAGATGTCTGACAACCAACCTCTTCAGCAAAATTTCTGTTCTTCTGTTCTTTTATGCAGAAGTTTTATAGGTAGATGAGGAACTAGTTAGCCGCCCACATCCATAGTCTTCCTCTGATTATTTATGAAAGAACAACCGTGTCAACCATTCCAAGATCCATGTGGCACAGGAAGCCACACTCCCAGTGTCAAACGGACGGCCAGTGCCACTAATCAGATGAGCCTCTGTGTGGGGGGCTGGGAGGTGGCTCTCGGGGTGTGGATCCAGGTTACGCTGCTGAAAAGAGGTGGGTGGTATGTTTGGCAGGAGCCAGGGCCAGACTTGAGGGGAGTGAAAGACACACAGGGCTGCTAGCCTGATTACATCACTCCTCCTACTCTCTTTGCTTTCCCTTTCTTAGTTTTCTCCTAAGAAATGGCTCCCAGTTTCGTTTACCATTCTGATGGTTTCTTGCCCTGTTCTAAAGTCATGCATTTCTGCCTGTATTATCCCCTTTCCCCCACAAACCTTAAAACACAATTATTTATATTCTGTCCCCAGTCCAAAGGTAATGGACCCACTGCAAGGTCTTGACGGCTCTTGTCGGAGTAGTGTTGCTTTTTTTTTTCACCTAATTTATTTCCCTTATTTTATGGATTAACTGTTTTTATATTAATATGGTCCTTAAAGGTTATTAGGCATATTCTTTACTTCTCATGTTGTTAATTTCTCACAAAAGTCTCTCCAGGTGCTAAGGGACCCATTCCAAAATCCCACTGGTATGGTAGGTGAGAGGATGGCTGGATTGAGAAGCCAGGGTTAAATCGTGTTTGTGTGTTATTTCTTGTGTAGTAGCTGAAAACCCACCTATTCCAAATCATTTGCTTTTCCAATCTATACGTGAACCCAAATGGCGGCCATGACGTTGTCTGTATGGATTCCCCACTGAGTCCTGAGGATTTCATAAAATGGGTTTGGCAAGAAAAGGGAAATCTTCTCCGCTGACACTGAAGATTCAACTAAGCACTAATGGGGAAGAAGAAGGAAAGGACTGGTGGATACTGAAGAAAGAAAGCAATACCCTGTCCTATTACAGCATCCCATCCTCCATCCCCTAAACTGTCACACTCTTTCCAGCACCCACTTGATGAGTGGCATAAACATGCCATCAGTTGCTTAGGCAGAAATCTTGAAAATTATCCAAGGCTGCTCCACCTCACTCATCTGACGCGCCAACCCCCATGACTTATCTCACAACCGTTTTTTTTTTTTACATTTTAATTCTACTATAGTGAACAGTATATGACTGTTACATGAGTATCAAGTGCTCGATACAGTGATCCAACAATTCTATACATTACTCAGTGCTCACATCCTTTTGATTCCACTCTTGTTAATATCACTTTAATCTATTGTACCACTAGGGTTTACTACTCTTCTGCTATAATTTCTACAGTTGTCCCTAGACTGGTCTCTTTGCTTCCAGAATCATGTTTGTACAAAGTATCTTCCAAATAGCACTCAAAATGCTTTCTATATAATTTTTTTCCACCACCCTCCAAGACTTTCCCAGGGTTCTCACCGTTTCCTTTACCAGTCCTCTATGCCCTAGAACTAGTATGGCTCTTGAGACTCAACAACTATCACTTGACCAAATGAACCCTTCCTTCCAGGTATATGGAAGTACTTGTAAATCCTTGGCTAAACCATCTTATCTCATTAGTTCACGATTTTACTCATTATATTATATAGATTTCCTCCCTGGGGTGTCCCCCTCCTCCTTCCTTGACAAGGTATCTCCTACTTATATCTCAAAAGGAAGCTCAAAAGTTACCTCTACTGAAACTACCCTCCAAACCGCCCACTAAAGAGATGTGACTTCCCTTTGTGAGTTCTCATGGTTGTCTCTCCCAAAAATTTTCATCAAACCCTGATTTCGCATTTGCAATAGTGTATATTTATCACACTGTTGGCTTACTCCACTGTTTATAATAACAAGATTGTGAGCTGCTTGAATCCAGAATCCATGTCTTAGTCATTATATCCCCAGCAGCTTTCACAGTGTCTGGCAACAATGTTTATTGACTAGAACTGAAATCAGAAGTTACACTGCTGTGTTTGAGGTAGGGTGTGCTGATCACAGCGATGTTCAGGTCACGCTATCCAGGGACCTATACTTTCCCTGGTACTGGCTATCGGCTAAGCTGCCTGTCCTCTAACCCATCACTCCTTGGCCTCAAGACAATAATGTATTCATAACCCGACTTCCAACTGCCTGTGGCTTTTCTAGGGTTTCAGGAGCCCCCCTCCTCTCCAGCGATTACAGAGGCAGGCAGGAAGTGCCAGGGAATCAACACCCCCTACGGCAGTCCTCAATCAAAGACTGATAAAAGTTGGTGTATAGATAACCTAATTCCCTCTCCCCTTCTACAGAATAACTCAGGGGTGTGAGTTCTACACTGACTCCCAGATTTCCCTGGTGAGATTAAGCTCTAATCACCCACAGTGTTGACTGATTTGATAACGTATGCTTTACTGTTTCTTATGCCTGTCTTACTTTCCCACTGTACAAATTTGGTTTCCAGGGATTATCGCACAATAAATGTCTTATACCAGAATTCTACTCCCAGAATCTGTTTCTGGGGAACTCATCTAAGACAGTATCCAATACTACTTTTATTTTTAAGTTTAGAAACAGTTCTATAACTTTGTGAAGTAGTACCTAATATCATCTTCATTACACATATGAAGAAGCTGAGTGAGGTACAGAGAGTTTAAAATTCCATTAGTTCAGAACATGTAATTGAAGAGATAATCTACCTTAAGTAGGACTTCATGGGTTTTTCTCCACCGGCTTTGTTTTTTCACTAGTCTGTCTAGCATCTTTAATTAAAAAGCCTGTATACCAGTTGTTGATGGTACCCTCCATCCAAAAGACTGCACTCTAGAGAAAGTTTATAGCACAGCACATATAAAGTTGCAAGCTAAACTCTCTCCCTAAAAGAACACTAGGGCCAAACACAGGAATCACTCCAGAGTCTTAGGAACTGTGCTGCCATCATGATGATCATCCAGGACACAAGGGATTCATCCACAATAACTAGAAAGCAGCCCAATGCAATGCACAAAATACACAAATGCAGTACACAATGCAGTACACGAGCCCATAGTTATTTTTTTAGTTGAAAACCAGATAAGGTAGAAAAGTATGTAAGAGATACAAATTTATCTACAACATCAAGACATAGAAAGGAACACATTTAAATGCTCAACTTCCATCAAAGATACACAAAGTTTTAAAGATGCGATTTTACTATTCTACTATAAAACAAGCAGAGATTAATATTGCACCAAGATAATGTGCAATGCTTGTGTAACTTCAGTAAAATAGGCACTTGGTATAATGTCAGTGGAAGTATAAACTAGGAGAACATATTTGAAAATTAATTTGGCATTTTGTAATAGAAGTCTTACTATAGATCCTAAAATTTGACCAATTATTTTAAAAATAGTCCCTAACCTTTAATTTAATATTTTCCCCTATAGATTTACCTTAAAGATAAGACTCACACCCACATATATAACAAAATATGTCCTGAAATCACATTATTATTTATAATAGCCAATTAAAAAATCACCTAAATGCCAATGAAGAGAAGAAAAATAACTGTTCAGCCCTATGTTAGAATACTTAAATATTAAAATTTGAGATTTTGAAAGCTACAGAATGGCATAGAAAATAAGATATAAAGTTTCAAAACATGTAGAGTTTATATTTTTATATATGGTATGAGCTGACTTTTTTAATGTTAATAAACCTAGATTAAAAGATAGGAAGAAAACATCAAGTGATTCATAATTATTTTAATTGGCAATGGGATTATGGATGACGTATTTTCTTATCGACGCTTATAAAGTTTCCAACTTTCTATAATACACATAGATAATATTTATATTTATGTGAAGTTATTTTAAAATACGGACTGGCTGTGTCTGGAAAGTGAATCTATGGATGGTTATCCCTGCATAACAGGATATCAGGCCTTAGGCAACAAGTACTAGCAGGTGAAAGAAACGAAATAATGGATGTAGCGTTCCTCTGTCTAACTCATCCTCCAAGTTTGGGTGATGCATGCCTCCTTTCTCCTTCCATTTGAATGTTTTTGGTCCTAACATCCACCACTGGAGAGTCTTGTGATTAATGGGTATGTGTTAATTCTAAGGGCTCACGGACCCCAATGAAGGCATTTGCTTTTGTAATTTCAATTAGGGCAACAACTGACAAGCTTTATAAAAAGCAGCAAAGCCAAGGCCATGCATCTGATAATGAACTGTTTTCCTGAATTGAGAAAAAAAGAGGTTCACTGTGAATGCCAGTTGCTTCTTGCCATTTCTTAAGAGTTGCAGCAGAATAACTGTTAGAAAATAAAAATTAAAAAATACAATTCAAAACAATCCTGTTTTGACTTGGCTCTGTGGAGATTTCCCACACCATCATCTCTTGATGCTTTTGCTTAAAATTGCGGTAAACTAATGAATATTGTTTATTTTGGAAGATCAAACTGACCCAGCAGGACTTTCTCAGAGACAAGAAAGAATGAACATTTTGAAGAGAAAGCAACAGCTAAACCAAATGTATTTTTAATTACCTTTAAATTACACTAATAACAGTGTAATTCTCAGTGGGACAAAGAAATCAAATCCTACTTACTATGAGATTCCTCATTAGCTTGGGAAAAGGTTTCCTTTCTTTGTTCGGTTTTGTCTCAGGGACTGAACGACAGCTATATGGAAATCTTATAATGCACATCCATGGTTTGCAAAAGACTAGATGGGCTTTATTTGCCAGCTGACTCTGGTTTCTTCAAGACAAGGGATGGGGTTTGCATCACTGCCATTGTTTACCTTGTAATAGAAAAATCACCCTTCTTCCCCTAGCCCTAACGTAGAGTCCAGAAATCAGGAGTCTGAGCTCTAGGAAAACATAGCCTCTTTTTGCTTATGGAAGAAGCAGAGAGAAGTGAATCAGCACTGCCAAGGTTCACATATTTGCTACTGGAATCGTGGATATCATCCAGCGCCTTTAAACCTCTCTTTGGAGTATTTTCAAGAGTTGACACCAGGGAAATGCGGCATACAGTAAATGCATACATACAGCTCCGCCTGTCCCCACCGGTCTCAGAGGCGGCCGTGAAATTTGCTGAAATTTGCCAAATCAAGTAGATTTACATCAATTTTAGAATTTAAACGTGGTCTGAAGATTTAAAGTTTAAAACAAAAAACTTTACTCGGAGCTTATTATGCACATGGAATATGCTCAGGCCTATATTAAGACATATAAAAGAAACCAGAACATGTAAGAATGCCTTCTAAGAGCTTACTTTCTAAAGGAGAAGAGGAAATCCATATTCAGCGGCTCAGCCCCAGAAAGAGGAAAAGCAAGACATGCCAGAGAGGAACGCATCTAAGGACCACAGGAGTTTAGTGGTGAGACAAATCAGACCAACCCTGGGGCTCTAGAGGAAAGCAGGAGTCAAACACCCTGAGTGCTTACACTGAGACTGGAAATAGATCATTAACTGATTTTGATAGAACTGTTAGTGGCATCCATATCTCTCTCCCCTCCTTTGGACAAACCCATAAAATCATGGAAAGATGCACAGCCATAGAAGTGGAAAATAAGATTATAGCTAAACTATGCGGAATTTGGAAAAAGCCTAATTATCTCACAGATGGGTCCTACAGAGTGGACCCACAATGGCCAACTTGGATGTAGACATCTGGTTTAAAATGAGGGGAGGTGGGACCCGTGAGTTCTATGCTGGGCTACATAACTTGCTAACTTCAAGAAGTAAAATTAGATTACTACATAATTTTTTAAATAAGAGCAATGTTATACTAAGAAACCAAAAACACTCTCCAAAGAGATGCACTGAGTGAAAGAGGAAATAAAAACTACAATTACTGACTAATTAGAAAATAATGAAAATGCAAATACAATTATCAAAACATGGGATATACCACAACTCTACTCTGCATTTAAAATACATGCTTCACCTCAAATGCTTTAATAATTAATTAGTTAAAATGGAAGCAAAAAAAGAGATAATCATTAAAATTAAGAAGGTAAAAAATAACTCTAATTTTTACAAACAAAAGGAGGAGAAAGGAAATCATAAAAACAAAGGCGGGAAAGGATGACTTAGAGAAGAAGAAAAAAAAAGAAAAATATTAAAATTGCTCAATAAATCCAGCAGTTGCTTCTTAGGGAAACATAATTAGTATATGAATATTAAGCATTAATATGTGAGTCTGGTGAATTTATTAATAGAAAAGCAAACAGATAGTACTGGAGAAGGAAAAGATAAATGCAGTGTTTGAAGAATATATGAATTCCTCTACTCAATGTAATGTTGATACATTTAAAATCTAGGTCAAATAAATACATTTCTAAGAAAATGGATGTTACCAAATGTAGTAAAGATCTGAAAAACTAGAACTTTGGGGCAGTATTTTTTTAAATTGCAGCATGGTTGACAAACAATGTTATATTGGCTTCAGGTGTACAACATAGTCATTTGACAATTACATGCATTATGAAATGCTCACCACGATAAGTGTAGTTACCATCTGGTACCAGACAACATTATTACAATATTGTTGACTACATTCCCTATGCGTACTTTTCGCCCCTGTAACTTATATGGGGCAGGATTATTAAAAGGTAACATACTATTACTCTTTCTTCCATATCTCTCCCCTCCTCAAAAAAAGGCTACAGAGTAAGGTTATTTTGTGAGTTATTTTTAAAATATATATGTAATTTTCACTCCAAGTAATTTTATAATTAAAACAGTTAGTTATCATGGAAGAGGGAACAAATTTGCAACAAGCCTAAGCATTTAGGACTCCGGTTTTGCAATAATTCACGTCTAACTTCCATCCAATGACTCCACGTCCCTGATTCTCACTTTCTCTGCCTGTCATACAAGCGCTGGCTCACATGGGCACGCGTGTGTGATGTGTTTGTGTGTCAGAATGATGACTTATAATGCATGCCAGCCAAATCTACTGTCAACTGTGGAAACACTGAATTTGAGAGTTAGGAAGCTCCGGAATGCTTTAAAACAATCTCACAGTTTATTATCAGTAATCTCCCGTAATTTATTGTAAATTCTTCGTATGGTCTCTGAGGTTATAACTAAGTCAGTTTCTATCCTCTTATAACCCAATCTCATCCATCTCATATCAACACCTCTCTCTCCTTTGGGGAAACATCTAGGTTCAACAACTATAAGTTGTAATAACAGGTGAGTCTGCTTTAAGTACAAACCTGAGAGGCCAGAGTACAGAATCAACATTCTGCTTGGATCCCAAAGCCTCTCTAAATCAATAGGCAGGCACACGGTTGAGGGGTGTGCCAAGTGACCAACTTGCCATAATATAAAAAGAATCAGACTCTGGACACCATAAAGGGCATACAGACCCCCCCGACCCCCCACAAAAAAAAAAAAAAAAGGCTATTTCACCAAGCCTTCTTTCCAAGTGTATGAGGAAACAATCACTCAAATAACTTGCAGGTCGGTGTATATTCAGTGCAACTATTCCAGAGAGTAACTATTCACATTATTTTGTGTGAATCCTTACAAGATTTCTTCATTATTTCCCAGCAGTGAAATTGCTAGGTCAAAGGATTCTATCCCAGTATTACAAACAATAGTAACACATCAGAAAGAACCTAATGTCCAATAATGGTGGCATTGGCAAACATTTTTTATATATCCATTAAATACTGCGCATTAAGATAATGATGTGGAAATATGATTTGTACACACTAAAATTAGAAAAAAAGGACATAGATCAAATGTACTATGATAAAACTAGCTCCCTATTTGTACCTACACATACAGAAATAAAGAAGCATATTTATACAAATATAGAAAGTTATTATCCTAGGGTGCAGAGGAACAGATTTCATATGCTTCTATTTTTCTAATATTTAAGAAACAAATGTTACTCTGATAATGAGAAAAGTGATCAGAGTATTTCCATTTTGATAACAAAAATAAAATAGGAATATCTACAAATAAGGTCAAAAAGATTATGTCACACTTACAGAAACTCAACTTATACATACTCTAAGTGTAGTCTTGGTTCCAAATTTCCTAGGAAAGCTTAACAGCCCCTGACTACTGTCCTTCCTCTGAAGTAATAAATGTATCCATAATTTTTCTCTCAAAATATGTAGCCTTAAGTTTTTATTCAACCACTTTCTCTGGGCAGAGGTCTCCCTGCAGTGGTCAGCAAGCATGATTTACACATGTCCGTATGTATGTGTGTCTCTGCCCTCAACCCTAGAACCCAGTGGCTTATCTACTGTTACACCCAAGTACCTGCAACCCCCTCATCATTTCGGGCAACAGTTCTGAAGGACCTCAGGGCATATGCTCAGATTCCTTGTCTTAACTCCCCAAGTGTCAAGGAAATGCTTATGTTTGCAATAGGTGTTTTTACCACTGAGTAGTACTAAGAAGTTTCGTGAACACACAGTTCCACAGAATTCAGATGTTAAACCTGAAGCTGATGTAACTTGCCTATCAACACTGAAGGCTTCTAGGAGCTCTCACCACGGATCCCCTTTGATCCCAATGATCAATGTTGTCCTTTCTCTGGACTGGTGTGGTTGACAGCGGGAAGACTTCTCTATGTTACCTGCATAGCTGAAGAATGTCACTGTGTAGTAAAGTCTGTCCCCTCTGAGAGTCAAGCTGGAAGCATCTTAAGTAGGAAACACTGTCCTCTCTCCCAAGGGCCCACTAGCACACCCCGAACACTGGAGGGACCTTGCAACACAGCTGCTCCCTCTGCGGCCCTAGAAGCCGTTCCCAGGTAGGCAGGCGACCGCACTGCTCTCCTTCTCCGAGTCAGCTCCTGGGAGGTTCATTTACGACTTCACGAATTATCCCAGCCTGAATCTTTGGAAGACAATGAAGTCCGAATTATGAATCTTTAGGCTCTGCCGCCCAATTCCTGTCCCTCCAAATAACTTTAAACATTCCACACACTCCATGTTTTTGTCCTCACAGTCCTTGTACCCTTCGTGTCTTCCAGGCTCCTTCAGATGCTTTGCAGGAAATGCCATTTTCAGGGTCAGCTTTTCCCTGCGATGCATACCTTCGGTAATCATACAACATCCACTGGGCGAGCAATATCTTGCCCTCTCCACCTCCTTCCCTCCCGGGTGTAGGATACTATCTCCCACGGTATTTGGGTAGAAGGCTCTTACACAGCCTTTTGAAAATCCATGGAACACACTGTCTTTGAGGACTGCATTCAATTTTATGCCGGATGCATGGCTGCCTCGCCTGCCCTCAATCCATAGCTCTCATGCTGAGGACCTTCGCTGACTTCCCGTTTGTCACAAGTCATCATCTTTTCCTTGCAAAGTAGCTATAGGTAGAGAGTAGGAGAAGAAAAAGTGTGGCAAGAGAGGGACAGAGAAAATATACTCTAGAATAGAAACTGAAATAGAGAAATGCAGACTCACACATGTACACACAGAGACAGGGATCCTTTGCTCCCAGTCCATGACATCATATCAACTCTGAAATCCACATGCTCGTGTCCCTGCCACACTTGTGCCAAGAACACGCGGATATGCCTTTTCTAGTGACTGCATGCTACTGTATAAATAGGGGGTGGTAAGGTGTGCTTGTTTATCCCAGTTAACAGTTAAATCTCCTCACCCCACATCTTTCTCAAGATTTTTATGCATTCTCAAAATATTTCATTTTAAAATTACTTCCAGGGGCGCCTGGGTGGCTCAGTAGGTTAAAGCCTCTGCCTTCAGCTCAGGTCATGATCTCAGGGTCCTGGGATCGAGCCCCGCATCCGCATCGGGCTCTCTGCTCAGCAGGGAGCCTGCTTCCACCCCTCTCTCTGCCTGCCTCTCTGCCTACTTATGATCTCTCTCTGTCAAATAAATAAAATATTTAAAAATAAAATAAAATAAAATAAAATAATTTCCAACTCCAAACTGGTTTCTCTGTCACTCTTACCTATTACCTCTAGCGTCGGTTCCTTTGCCTCTCACCTGTGGAATCCAGTCCCCTTTGATTGATCTCTACACACACACACACACACACACACACAAACAATATGTGTCCACACAATGCATGTGCAGGTATTGCTACAATATGGTTGCCGATCTGTGGGGAGCTAAGCTCTCTGGAGCTCGGCACATTGGGGAGGAAACCATGTTGTATACCACAGCAGGAAAAAGGACTTAAAAAGTTCTTCAGTAATTTTCACTCATACCTACCTACTGGATGTTGTTTTAGCCACATCATCCTGCTTTAAAAATGTAAAACAGTTCTGCTAAAGACAAAATGCAGAACAATACTGCTCTCTTTGGCCTCTGCCTGCAAACTCAGATTGGACCCTGCTCCCCTTTCATATGCAAAGTCTGTAACTGGCTAAGATGCAGAAAAGGAGTTAAGGACTGGGCTCTGGATGCTGGGAGCCTGGTTTTCTACAGTGTGAAACCAGGGCAGGCTACTGCACGACTCATGCCATAGTATTTTTACATATAAACTGTGGCTAAGGAGATACGCTATAAGGAGATATATGGATATATGTGGATATGATATCAAGCCACAGGGTTGCATGAGGTGTACATGAGTTGACACAGGAAAGGTGCTCATCAGGCGCCTGGCACAGATTAAAGCCTCTGTAGTGTTCGCCCTAGACACAGGGTCACGCAGGAGGTTGCAGCCTGACTCCTTCTCCTGCAGGGAGCATACAGTGTGCAGATACATTATCACCAGTGACATCAGTTACTGCAGCTGTCTCCCATGGAAGGCAAAGGAAGCTATAGGAAGTTTTTAGACTGCGCGTTTTTTCTCTAACTTAACCAATGATAATTACCTACTGAACACACACACACGCGCGCACACACGCGCGCGCACACACACACACACACACATACACGATGGCACGACTGGTGTGGCACCGCCCAGCCAAGGTCATCTGTGTGCCACCAGGGTTCCACCTAATCGCTGGACTGCAGGTGCTTTTATTCGTCCCACTTTTCTTTTTTCTTCTTTAAATCAACTCAACTGTTTTTCTTAGGCCCGATCTAAGCTAACAACCGTGACATCTAGGTTTGCTGCATTATAGATCATTGATTCATGGTCATAAAATAAGCAGCAATAACTAACATTTTAAATATGTCTATCCATGTCCCAACTGTTATAACTGTCTGAATTTGAAAGCAGAATCACAAGACTCGATTCCTGCACCCCAGTATTGCCTGATACATTCTTGTCCTGTGCCCTTGGATAAATCATTTAAATTCTCTGAACCCTACTTGCTTCAATTAGTCCAGTTCCCAGATCTCTTCTAAAGGTCAAGGAGAAAATGTCTGTGAAAGGGTTTTGTAAACTGTAAAGCACTGGACAAGTGCATGGTGTTGATTTTCAGGTGATGGCTAAGAACTATGTGTTGTTACTAATGGTATCTGTAGATGAGTTTCAACAACCAAAAAGGTATCTGTTTCCTGATGTGCACTCAGGATTCCATGAACGAGCGCACCACCTCCAGCCAAGGGCACACTGGGATTCCCTACTGCAACAGCAGATTACTGACCTCATGCTTGGCGTCCAGTAGTAAGAACAAAACCTACACACGTCCTTTTTTTTTTCCCTTCTCTTGACTTTTTTCTAAAGATTTATTATTTATTTGAGAGAGAAAGAGAACGAGAGGGGGAGGGACAGAAGGAGAGAGAGAGCGAGAGTGATCCCCAAGCAGACTCCCCACTAAGCACAGAGCTGGAAGCAGGGCCTGATCCCAGGACTCTGAGATTATGACCCAAACCAAAATCAAGAGGTGGATGCTCAATGGATTGAGCCACCCAGGTGCCCTTTGACATTTTTTTTTTTAAGTCACACAGTCTCAGCCCTATTCTCTCTAGAGATTAGCTTCATGACATCAGTATCAGGGAGTCCGGATCCTGACCTCAGTATCCAGTAGTGCAGTCCCTGAGGGCGGAAGACCTGACCACATCAGCACGGTCAGTATCTAAGATCACAGCAGAGCTCTTGGCATTTCCTGGCCAATCCAAGAGTTCCTGGGCTTTGTACATTTTTGTAGGAAGTGGTTCTCAATCCTGGTTGCATCTTAGAAACCGCATGGGGAAATTATTTTTTTTAAGATTTTATTTATTCATTTGACAGAGAGAGAGGGCACAAGCAGTGGGAGTGAGAGAGGCAGACACAGGCTCCCCAAGAAGCAGGGAGTCCAACACAGGACTCGATCCCAGGAGCCTGGGATCATGACCTGAGCCAGAGGCAGATGCTTAACTGACTGAGCCACCCAAGCATCCTGGGAAATTATTTTTAAAATACTGGCCTGAGTACCATCCCAAACTTAAATTTATTAGGATTAATAAAATTAATTAAACTAATTAAATTAAATTAGGATCTCTTGGTGGACGTAGGGGTTTAGGGATCCATTTATATTAGAAGTTCCTCAAGGGATGCCTGGGTGGCTCAGTCAGTTAAAGCAGCTGTCTTGGGCTCAGGTCATGATCTCAGGGTCCTACTCAGTAGGGAGCCTGTTTCTCCCTCTCCCACTAACCCTGCTTGTGCACTCTTTCTCTCTCTCTCTCTGTCAAATAAATAAATAAAATATTGAAAAGAGAAAAGTTCCTCAAATATGAAGACTGCTTGGGAACTACTAGTCTAGGTTAACCATGGCCAGATAGTAAGGCTGCATCTCTTGAGCATGGAGAGAAGTAGGAATGAAATCCAATTAATGTGCTTAAATTGGCCAAATCGTGGAAGTCAGAATAACCAAACAAGAATAAAACAAAAACAAGCAAAACATAAGAGCAAAGACACCTGCTTGCACCACTTTTTCTCATGAGATGATCCTTTTATTTCTTGCACCAGAAGATCTTGTTAAATTGTAGATGCCTGGTACTACCCTTGACCTACAGGAATCAGAACCTCTGGGGGCCAGAGACTTTGCATTTCAGTAGGCTCCCCAGAGCATCTAAGTCCCCAAAGGTTTAGAACCACCGCCTCACTATGTGATTACATGGGAGAGCTGTGTAATCCCCTCTGGACAGCATAATCCTTTTGGGGTTCTGCATTCTGGTTGCACAAGCAGAACTGAACTCCTTGAGCTTTAAAGTCTAGGTACCCAGGTTCTACTCCAGGCATCCAGATGTGGGACCCCTGCTTCTCAAGTTTTTAAAGCTCCATACGGTATTCAGAGGCAGTCAGTCATATTATGAGCCTCTGCTATGATGGCAAAGCCACTGGGCAGTGGAAAAGAAAAAAAAATGCAGGGACTACAATGTCAAAGTGTCTTTTCCTTGGGCCAGGTGTCATTACCAAAACACACTCCTCAATGTCGGTTCTCTTTGGAATGAGAAAAACAAAAATCTCCTTCCTGTCAATTTGCCTTTTGCACAGAAGGGAACACACATTTAGAAAGTATTTAAAGCAGGGAGCACTCCGAATGTCCATTATTCAATGCCGGAACCAGAGGCTCCCCAGGCATTATTAAACAAATTGATGACCACTGTGGCTGGATTTAGAGGGAAGAAAAATGCTGCTGGAACTAAAATACACTGATTCTTCATCTAAATGTCTTCTAAGTAAAGACCCAGGAACTGACTTCATGGATTTTCATGCAGAGGCGATGGTATTTACATCTGAAAAGCCCACTTCCAGGGCCTTCTCAGTTACTCTGGCCATTGGGGATTCGGAGAATGAGCACAGGGTGAAATGGAACTTAATTCTGTCTATTAAGGAGAGAGGGGGTGTCACAGCTCACCCCGCTGGGGCTGTGCATGGCGAGGCAGTTATTATGTCCTGAACAAATGAAAACCCAAGCCAATTACCGCTTCAACCTCTTGGTTTACTTTTCAGTAGGACTTTGAGGCATGCGAGATGGAATGCTGGTTCTTGTCTGAATTCATGACTTAACATAGACGGATAATTTTTCCTGTAAATCCTGAAGGCAGGGGAAAGCCCCGAGAGCAGCCCTCTCCGCTCCTACTCAGCGGATGGCTTCTGGAACTGGGCATTTGAGGGACAGAAGCCTAAGGGATGTCCTTGTGCCCACACCACATCCCTTTAGGTGGCAAAAGGGAAAAAAAAGAGCCACCTGCCCCTCAGAGAGAAAAGCAAGTGCAGGTGGAGTCCCGGCCCTGCTTGGGAGTCCTTCCCCAAATCTAACAAACCAACACACACACCAGTCAAGGGGGAAGACAGCAATGAATTCCCGTCTCTCCCGAGTCTGTGATTGGCTTCAAAACACTGTCATCAATCATCCTAATAAGCACTTAAAAAGTAAATCAAAGGCTATTAAAACACTTTTGACATTGAGCCTGCTTCCTCAAGCAAACCATAAATGCCCAGAATTTACAACGTTTGCTGGGGAGAGGGAGGAGGACGTTGGGTTTTAAAAACAAATTTATTTGCTTGTTTCTTATACTGGTCCCCCCCCCCACCCTTTTTCCCCTTGGGACAGCAATAAACTAAAATTGCTGGCTGCTCTAACGGACTGCTAAATGCGTAGCTAAGGTTCATATCATTATCTAAGCTATTCTGGATTTCAGTGGGGGGGGGGATTCATAAGGATGTGCCAGCAAAAAGCAACAAAACACTTTCTCTTCCCCTAAAGGGGCCTAGGGCTATTTGATCAAAGTCTATACTCTGAAGAGCGAGGCAGTGAAATAATACTCGGCGTTACTCCTTTCACAACCAGAATTCCAGGGGAGAGCCAAGTGGGACAGTGAAATAAACTGGGGTAGAGGGCAGCCATCCTGATGTTAATATGCAGGATGAACTTGGGTAAGCCATCTATCCTCCCTGGACCTAAATTTCTTCAACTGCAAAAGGCATGGACTGGTCTAGATAACTTTGAAGATCCCTTTCCAAAACGCAGTCCTATCACCCAATTGGCTCGTTAGCCAGCACAGCATTAATCAGCTACTTCAGGGCTTCTATGAACGCCTAACCTGAGACCTCAATTCCTTCCAAATTGGGTGTGGTGGATGTGCTCCCCCTTCACACTGGCACTGACTTCTGATTTCTGATCTGATTTCTAACCCTTCACGTTCTTTCTCCCTGCAGCATGTGCTCAAGAGTTGAGCTTGTATTTAAGCTCTCTCTGGCTCCTTGATTCGCTTCAGAAGAGCAGTGCTGTGCACCTGGGTGGCCCAGTCGGTTAAGTGTCCAACTCTTGATTTCGGCTCAGGTCATTGGGCATAGAGCCTGCTTAAGATTCTGTTTCTCCCTCTACCTCCTTTCCCCCAAAGAAATAAATAAAAGAGATGGAACTGTGATAGGGGCAAGGTACCAGCCTCTCCATGGGAAAGAGTGTCAGCTTTTAAAATTAAGCAGGAGTGGTGCCTGGGTGGCTCAGTGGGTTAAAGCCTCTGCCTTCATCTCAGGTCATGATCTCAGGGTCCTGTGATCAAGGCCCACATCGGGCTCCCTGCTCAGCGGGGAGCCTGCTTCCTCCTCTCTCTCTGCCTCTCTGCCTACTTGTGATCTCTCTCTCTCTGTGTCAAATAAATAAATAAAATCTTTTAAAAAAAAAGTTAAGCAGGAGCTGGGTGGTTGCTTATCTTCAGCCCCAACCTCTTTCTGAGTTCCAGACCTGCCTGGGAGAACTCCTCTTGGATACCTCAAATACATCTCAAAAGCAACTTTTCTAAGACTGAGCCTGTGATCTTCTTCCCCAAAACGGGTCTGGTCGCAGAGCTCCCCTCCCTCAGTGATTAATACCACGATCTATGCTGTTATTCACTTCAGGAACCTTCAGGATGAAGGTTACTTCATCCCTGACACTCCCATCTCCTTCAACTGATTTATCCCCAAATCTGGTACTTTAGCCTCCAACCCCCAACAAACACTTCTTGAATATGAACAAACCAGTGCACGTTCCCACCATTAAGACCTTAATGGATGCATTATCCCTTTCCTGGTTTTCCACAATATTTTCCTATATGAGTTGGCAACACTTTCTCCTGGATCTTCCAAAATACATAGTTTCCCATTTCTCCCCATCCCCACCCGAATCCACCCCATCTCCCCCGCTCTTCCCTGCCGTGGGGTCCCATTCCACACCGTACGTCCCATGGCCCTTCCATTCCAGTCACACTGGGGTTCCTCAGTACTTCTTTCAGGCCATGACTCCTCCCTCCACACGCCAGTACCACGGCTGAGGTCTTTCCACTCTTCTTGTCCATCCCGCATCGCCTGGCCAACCTGTATGTGCCTCTCAGCCACCACTTTTTCAGAAGAGTCTTCCCTGTCACTGCTGTCTAGCTAGAATCCTGTAATTACAGGTTTTTAGGAGGACAAACATCCATTCATTTCAGTAGTGAACTCTGTAAATACCTTATTATTTTTATTATTTTAGTGGAGTCTCTCCCACTAAATTGTAATTCCCTGAGCGCTGAAAACCATTTCTGATTCTGCTCGCCAAATGGTCCAGGGGCTAGTGGGACAAAGGCACTCAAACACGTTTATTGAGTGAATGAAGTGGGTAGCTGCTGATAGCAATATGTTCTATTTTATTTCCATCCCACCATCAGTCAATTCCATATGTCTCTTCTAACTGTGATTTTTCCCTGCTAGAGAGTTCCTCTGCATAAAGTTACCTGCACCAAGCCCTTTACAAACAAGGGTCTACTTTGCCAAAATTTTCATTTTTTTTCTGTGATTCATATACAACGTCACCAAAGAAAGGACCCCCATTTAAAAAACACTGTGATGAAAGTCAAAGTTCCTATCTCTACGGTCCTGCTTGAACCCAGGAAGGCCAGATTCTTTTGTTTCCCTTTATAAATGAGACATGCTTATTTCTCTCTCCAAATCACTGCCTGTGGATCTTCCCCACACACACCCCGCCCACCACCAACTTCCTATTCTCTCCTCTAGATCTTCCCTGATGACTCTGAGCTGGATTTATTTGTCTCTTCCCTGAATTCTTACTGGGTTGATTGGCTTGACTGTATTCCATGTCTATGTTCCGGCTCACACGAACCGCCTGCATTACTCACGACCACAAGACTTTTCCTGCCTCGGGGCCTGGGCCACGTTGCTACTGCTGCTTGCCTCCCTCCCCCCACCTTCATGTCTCACCGGGCCAACTCTTCCTCCGCTGAAATACCATGTTCCCAGGGAACTCTCCCCTGATCACCCAATCTACCCTTCTTGTTATTCTAAAGACAACACTGATTTCCCTTCCAATTATGACTTATCTCATGATACAGTGAATAAGCTGTATGTTTTCCTTTATAACATGCGTCCTCCTCAGTACATTCTATGCTTCTTCGGTATAGATACTATCATGACTACTAGTAATGCTAAAACCTTGCAGATTCCCTGGCATATAGTAAGGGCTCAGTAAATATTTCAGGATGTAGTAGTATTTTAACTAATGGACATACTGTTCTGGTCTCTGAATTAGTTCTCTAAATCTCTTGAGGGCAGGGATCCTATTTCCTCCTTGTTTTGTATCTCCCATGGTGCTCCATTCACAGAAAGGTTAGGCCAGCATCTGTCAACTCTGGCAGGGCTGAAATCAAGGGTCCAGTAATGCTTTGTCAGGAGGAGCTGTCCCAGGTACTGCAGGATGTTTACCAGTACTCCCAGCCTCCAACTACTACATGCTAGTAGCAATCCCCACCCTCAGTCTTAACAACCAACAATGTTTCCAGACATTGTCAAATATCACACGTGGGAAAAATTCGCCCCTCAATACCCCACTGGGAACCACTGGGTTAAGTGTTTAATTCAATCAAGGTTGATTAATGGATTTCCAAGCAGCCTGGCAATCTCTAGGTTGCAGAGTCCCTCAAAGTCTGGGAGGAATTGTTCCACGCTAGCCAAGGAACACAACAAATGTCTAAAAATACCTGACAGCTCCTATGAGTGGTGCTCACTTCAAGGGCTAGAGACTGCAGCCAAATTGGCTGGAGGCCTACGCTAACTTCTTCCTTAGTAATTGTTTTCTCAATAGATACAGCTCATTTTGAACATCCTTGGAACACTATGTGAATTTATATCTTGTTTACTATTCCCTGAACTCACCAATTAAGTTTTCATCATTGTAAATACCCTTTGTATTTTTTTATCTTCCTGTTCACTATATCCTCCCGAGAGATAAGAATCTGCACCTGTTTTATTTCAGTGCCTTCTGCCAGACGCAAGAGCACCTGAGCAAAGTGGTTTCTTAATAATGAAGATCTGGTTGAACTTTGCCTTTTGCTGTGCATTCTTACATAGATTATCTCATCAAACAGCTGAAAGAGAGACACAGGGGAGAGGGAGACTGAGAGAGACAGAGAGACAGGGAGAAATGAACAGGGTATTCAGTGGTTTAAAATCTATGACCAGGAGTGAAAGACAAGTGATTGCTCCTTGCCGGAAGTTTCAACAACTGGGCTCAGATGCAGAGAGAGGAAGAGGCGGGCTGAAAAGTTTTAGACTTAATTTTGGTGGCAAATGAAAGAACAGAAGTTTTCATAATGAGTACCTTGGAAATGGTGTAATATAGTACATATCTGAATGCCCTTTATAATATCGACCACTTAAACAGCTCTTTATAAAGGATGGATGGAAAGGGAGCAATGTTCTTTCCATGAGGAGGTTAAATATTTGCTAAATCTCATGCAGTAAGTACCAGTGTGAGGTCCTTCTATCCAGCCCTTCTGATTTTAAATCTTATACACTTTCCAACCTGGTCCCACTGACTCTTACAAGGACCCCACCTACTTTTACTGACTCCTCAACTACTATCCTGACAGTTGTGGTCACTTGATTTTCCCTAGTACTTTGAACATGGTCTGCCCAGGAAAAGAATATATATGGGATCCCTAACCAAGAGCACATACAGATTCCTGGAGAGATACACATGGCTTCATAGTTTGATGTCTCGGTTTAAGTGCCTTGGCTGGATTCTGATAGGTGTGTGTATGAACCATAATACCATTGAGCATGAAGAGAATAAATAGTAAATTCCCTGAGCTAATTGGTTCAGGGGATGCTTAATGGTGTTACATAGTAAATGTCACAAAAGCTGCACAAAAGCAGGGTAAGACTTTAGCTCTCACTTCTGCCAAAAAGCAAAAGAGAAAGAAAGAAAGAAAGAATAAAGAACCTCTTCCTTCTATAGATCAGGAGCAGCAGAGGGTGGGTAGAACGACCGCATGTGTACTGCCTTACTCAGGACAATCCCCATTTGTTCCTGTCGTGTCAACATGACTATTCAGTGTCCCCTCTCAGAAGTGTTGCAGTTTGAAAACTAAATTATATAATCGTGCTAAATATGGCTCCAGGTTCCCAATGTACCTGACTGGGTAAGTGTGTCACTAAGTTTCATGTATCATCACATTTAAAATAGTTGTACGCGTCCTCCCATAGGTTGTTCATGATATTAGCGAGGTTTAGGGATGAAGTGGAAGTTTCCTCCCTTCTCTTCGAAGGCTACAATATCGCTTCCCAGAAAAGGACTTTTACACTCCCACCGCTGCACACCAGAGAACAAAGGCCAGTGCCAAGAGAAAGGCAGTCACTCCCCGTGAAGTAAAGGGACCCAGCCGCTCACTGGGATTAGAGCAGATATCAACCTATACCTGTAACCACAGGGTTAGACACACATGACAAGTGTCTTGAAACATGGTTTTGTGTCTTCCTCCCCTTACATTTTACTCTTTGGGCAATCTGCCCTGGATGGAACCCCTGGCAGACCCGGGCTGCCAGGCTTTCTGTTTCTTTTAATATAACAGCCCCCAAGTCACTTCAAATCCCCCATGCTGTCTTAATTCAGTAAATAAATGTTCTGGTGAAGTCCATCAAAAAGCTGCATTTGACTGTATCAATTCCTCCCTCTTCTCCGACCCCTCTCCCTGCCTCCCTGCCTCCCAGTCCCCCATTCTTCCCGCCTTGAACTCCCCCCGCCACTTTCAGGCAGACACCTGCATTGGGCGAGGGAGGCCTTCTGCTCTCTGAGCAGTCTAACCGAGCTTGCCGAGCTCTCTACCTGATACCTTGTTCCAGAAGGACAGGAGAGGAGGTGGGGAGGAAGGAAGGACCGTCCTTCCCGCTGGGCGGGGTCCAGCACTCTGGGCACAGCAGACCGTAAAAGTGACTCTTCCTCTGGTGAGGTCTTCAGCGCGCCCTGCTGCTCCCTCTTCCTCCATTCCCAGGGCCTCTACGGTTGCATCTCCAGTCTGAGTAATAACTGGAGACCCTCTTCCCAGGTGGTTGTCCCCGGGAAGCCCAACTCCGCCCCTTTCCCCTTCCCCTCAGTCTCCTTGCCCCTTCAGACAGGCCTGCTGAAGGAGACCCAAGAGGACATCAGAGACACCCTCTCCCTTGTGGTCCTTGCTAAATGCTCCCACTTCCCCAGTCCCAGGGCACCGAAGCAGCGGCTCCTTCTCGGTCTCAGGCAATCAGTTCTTGCCTCTTGCTTTAGACTTCCCAGGCAGGAGTCACAGCCCAGTCCACAAACCATTTTGTTTCAGTCAAGAATCAGGTGCCAGTCTTTGCATCCCCAAACTTGGAGAGACATAGAGACAGCCCTCTTGAAGCCTAATCCCTCACCACGTGATAGCGACAAGAACTCAACACAGTGCTATGACAACTTTTTTCGAGACATCCTGTTCATCTACCTCCTCACAGGCGAGTCCTACTGAATGTCTCCGCCTGCTGGTCCTTAACCGGCTCGACATCTGTGACAGCCACCAGCCCCACAAAATTGAGAAGGCAGGGTTCAGAGTATGCTTCTCTCTGGATCTCTTTGTAAGGGTGCCCACCTTACAAAATCCTTTCACTCTCCTTGCCCATTTTCATATTCTGTAGCCCACTCCTTTATTTGATTGAAGGGTGTGAATATCCAGAAATAGGTTACAATGAACATTTGCCTTGTAAGTCAGTACTTGTTTGGGAGGGGGCGGGGGAAGGGGTTGAGAAAGGAGGGGGGTGTCCACTTCACACTTAACCTTGGAACCGTGACCTCTATCACACTAGCCCCTCAGCAGAAACTCTGCAGATTCAGAGGCAACTATAAACCCTCTGTGAGTATTAACACTAAGGGTCTAGTGCCCAGGAACACAAAACCAGGTTAGCAGGCTGACATCCCTTCTCTACCCATTACAAATTCAATCTGAACAATGCTTATTTCTTTCTGTGTTGCCTGGGTTTCCAGAAAAGCTCTCTCTGGAGTCCTACTTCATACAATCCAAGCACCTTACTCCCACAAGGGAAATCTAAGAAATTGCTTTCCTGTGCGCTCTATCTTATACCGAGTTGAGAAATCCCCTCTGATCTGCTGAACTTTTGAAGTCCCAGAAGTAGAAAACACTAAGAAATATATAATAAGGTCAAGAATCTGAAAATGCCACTTGTAAATGGACAGTCATGTTGAGTAGACAGGGCTCCTCAGGTGGTGAACATTAGGGCTTAACAATGAATGAAAGGGATAAGTTACTTTGGGCACTTTAATTTTGTGCCAAGGACAAAGTTTTTATTTCCTTTCTATGTGTCATGTGCTCAAAATGCAACCTCCACTGAGTACTAATACAGAACCTCAAAAGAATAAGAAATTATAGGACTGCCTCACAAGGAACATGGAAGATGAAACTACTTAGCTTCAAGGCAACAGGAAGACTCCAGTAGGTTCTGGCATCTGGGAAGGTCCCCCATTCCTCTTTGAAGGGCTGATAAGAGTAAACAAACACCACAAACAGACAAAACTATGGACCAAGAAGTCAAAGCACTGAAACCATAAAGTAATGGAGTTCATCAAAGACTTTTTTAAGTTCTCTTTTTTAATAGGCTTTATTTCATTTAAAGCAATTTTAGATTCATAGCAAAATTAAGTGGAAAGTACAAGACTTCCTAGATCCTGACCTCCAACATACAGTCTTCCCCACTATCAATATCTGCAGTCAAGCTGTAAATTTGTTACAATGGATAAACCTACACTGACACCGTTCATCACTCAAAGTCCATAGTTTACATTAAGGTTCAACTCCTGGTATTAGATAGTCTATGGGTTTTGGCAAATGTATACAATGACGAATAACCACCATTGTAGTATCTCACAGAATAGTTTCACTGCTCTAAACATCCCCTCTGTTTCATCTATTCATCCCTCCCCTCTTCTCAAAATCCTGGTAATCACTGGTCCTTTTATTGTCTCAAGAGTTTTACACTTTCCAGAATAGCATATAATTGGAACCATGTAGCCTTTCCAACTGGCTGCTTTCACTTTGAAATATGTACTTGAGGTTTGTTTCTCCATGCCTTTTTATGGCTTAATAGCTCATATCTTTTCAGTGGTGAATAATAATCCACTGTCTGAATATACCACAGTTCATTTATCCACTTACTTACCCACTAAAGGACATGTTGGTTGCATCCAAGTCTTGGCAATTCTGAATGAAATCGCTATAAACATCCATGTGCAGGTTTTTTGTGTGAATGTAATTTCTCAACTTATTTGGGTAAATACCAAGGAACAAGACTGCTGGATCATATGGTAAGATTATGTTTAGTTCTGTATAAACCTGCCAGACTGTCTTCCAAAGTGGCTATGCCATTTTGCATTTATAACAGTAATGAATGAGAATTCCTGTTACTCCAAATCCTCCCTAGCATTTAGTTCTGCCACTGTTTTGGATTTTAGCCATTCAAAAAACTGTACAGGAATACTGTTGTTTTAATTTGTAATTCCTAAATAATAGATGGTGCTGAGCATCTTTTCAGATGGTTTCCATTGGCACATATTCTTTGGTGAGGTGTCTGTTTGTATCTTTTGCCTATTTTTTAAGTGGATTTTTTTTCTTACTAGTGAGTTTTAAGCATCCTTTAGAAGTTTGGGATAACACACCTCTATCAGACATGTCCTTTGCAAATATTTTCTTCCAGTCTGTGACTTGTGCTCGCATTCTTTTGAAAATGGCTTCTAAAATGATCACCTACTTCTTCATTAAAAATCATTCGTTCCAGAGAGAAATCCATGATGACAGAGGTATGTGATACATTGCTCAATGATTAAAAGGAATCTTTTAGCCTANTTTTTTTTATTTTTTTTTTAAAGATTTTATTTTTATTGATTTGACACAGAGAGAGAGATTACAAGTAGGCAGAGAGGCAGGCAGAGAGAGAGGAGAGAGGAGGAAGCAGGCTCCCTGCTGAGCAGAGAGCCCGATGTGGGCCTCGATCCCAGGACCCTGGGATCATGACCTGAGCTGAAGGCAACGGCTTTAACCCACTGAGCCACCCAGGCGCCCTAAAAGGAATCTTTTAGCCTATTGGATATGATAACACAGTCCAACACGGTAAAAAATAAAACAAGGCAAAACAAAATCTAAACAAATAAAGGCTCTGGTAGTTGTTAATATCATGAAAATCCCAGAAATTTCACTAGATACAGATGGATGTAACACGTCTACTATACACATCAACGTAGGAGCTATTCCAAAAGGTATGCAAAAGGCAGAAGAGAAATTTGAAAAGACAGTGTAAGAACAAGAGGATGAGTGGCATGGAAGGACTCTGTTCACACAGTGGCCCACCACACTCTCTCTTTCTGCAGGTGTTTGTGCTGCTGCTGGGTACCCCGCCGAGTGAAAAGGAATATAAGAATCCTCTACTCGTTTTTTTTGTTTGTTTGTTTTTTACATTTAACTACATTTTGTCTTGTTTTCATTTTAGGGTAACATGATTGTAAAGTGAATTCACTTTTTCTGCAAAAAAAAAACCAGACCAGCAAAATATATTCTTTGTGTAACTTTCATAACTATCTAGGCTTTTTGCAATCTTTGTTCTGCTTTCAACAAACTTCAGATGCTCTGATCTATGCAAAATGACAATCACTTTGTTCACTTATGGGATATATTTATATTAAAGAAATACACACATACTTTCTAAAACATACTGACTTCAAAAATTATTTTAAAAATTATACTTTCAATCCTATAGTATGCATTATGTTGTATGCACTAAAAATATCATTTTGCAATCACTAAATCCTTACAAATTAAAATATCAAAACTCTGACAGAATGACTAACTTGGAGCAAGCAAAGCCTCATAATTCTGGACATCTGACTGTCTTCTATGTAGTTTTCTGTTGTATACCACAAAGGTCCCTTCCCCAAGCCTGTCTTCTCCTGCAGCCAGAGCAGCCTCAGATTTCCCCCAGGGCCTACTGCTGGCCTCTACTCATGCTACACATGCTGCGTGATTCATTTTCCACAAAGCACAGCATTCACTCTCTGCTTTTGGACTCCTGGATGGGACCACCACCGCACTTCCCTTGGCTGTCCCTGCAGCACAAACTGAACACCCAAATTATACTGGCTCCCTGCTTAGCATGAAATTGACTTGAAATACAGACGCTAATAAGCAGCCCCTCTTGCTGGCCTCAAGCTTGCTTACTGATCTAACTGGTTGGGACCCCAGGACGAGACCCAGGGTCTTTCCAACCCTGACTAGCAATTTCCCCCTTCATTGTTCCCACCACTTGAAAATTACTTGAGAGAAGAAGAATGTTTGAGCCCAGACAATTAGTGTTTCCTTTTATGTCTAGATAACCTGAATTTTGTTCATGTAGCATTTCACATATAATTGCTTCAAGTCTATTTCTATATTTTTATGATGAAATTGTTCCTTCCCAGCAAAACAGCACAACACAGAACAATTGCCCTCTGTCTTTGGGGGTAATACTAGAGCACAAGGGACAGTGTGTTCGATAGGGTAGGAGAGCCAATTACTTTGTTAAGATTTTCTTGATGATGGAAAGGAGATGCAATTACAGGTATATCAAGCTCTCAAAAATAGATGTATCCCTGGAAACTTGTGCACAAACCTAATGTTTTATATAAACACATTACCAGGGTTCTGCTGTTAAAAAGCATTCTGAAATAAAATACTTTGAAAATAAAAAATGACTTAAAAAAAAAAAGGTAACTTCCCCAGTGGTATCTCAAGGCTCATACTGGATATTATCTATCTATGGAGAACAGAGGATTAGATATAGAGACAGAAAATACATTCACTCCCAGCTACAGCATATGGTTATATGTATAGTAAGAGTTCTATTCATCACAGAATTCTTCATAATAATGAAAGAAATAACAACAATATGGATCTTAACCAGGGGATTTACTATTTTAAAGGTAAAACTACTAAAGTAAATCCATCTAATGAGCTATTATGGTGCCATTAAGAATATGCATTTTTTAAATGACATGTGTGCCTTGAATAAAAAACTGCAAAGTCAAAGAGAACTGAATTTTAATACTGGTTTGCCTCCTTGTCTACATCTAATACTGCTTTACCTAAAGCATCTAAAGCTGCTTTACCTTTCTGAGCCTCAGTGATTTCATATGAAAAGTGGGGATTAAAAAACAATCCTCAGTGGACTGTTTTGGGACTTAATGTGGATAATGTGATCGAAATGCTCAATGAATGATAAAGTCACCTGTTACTGAACACTTCCTATTCTCAAAAGATCAAACCATTTGTAGTTCAAAATGGTCAGAAATTTACAAGCTTACAGGGTTAAAAATAAAAACAACACTAGAGAAGACAGGATACAAAAGTAGACTGTGAGATCTTACCCAGATGTAAGAGCAGGCACACATGGAAGGCACACATCTGAAGTTGAAGAATTATTAAGGAATGGTAGTGGTATTCAACTGATATTAGATCAAGGGACTTAAACTACAACCGTTCTTCCCAGAAAGACACACACGCGCGCGTGCGCGCGCACACACACACACACACACACACACACACACACACACACACACACACTGAAGAGACGATGACTAATGCTTATGTCCGCCATAACAAGTGTTTATCTATGCTAGTCCTAGGAATAGAACATAAAATAAAAATACTGTATGGTACAAGGTTGTAGCCCAGGTTCTTCTGAGCTAGGTAGGTAGACAAGAGAGATAGGACAGAGCACAGGGGAGAGCAGGACCCTGGGCCCAGAGAAGCAGGAGCCACTTCGGAGCTTGGGATCTGTCATTTCAAGTGACCATGGGCAGAAGTATTCCANTTGAGCTAGGTAGGTAGACAAGAGAGATAGGACAGAGCACAGGGGAGAGCACGACCCTGGGCCCAGAGAAGCAGGAGCCACTCGGAGCTTGGGATCTGTCATTTCAAGTGACCATGGGCAGAAGTATTCCATCTTTCTGGGAGAAGGCAAAGAGTAAGGGAAAGGAAGGCTGCCCTACACAGAGGAGGGGGCTGATACCTTTCATCCACCCACCCCTACCCCATGCCTACTTCTTCTCACTTCTGCCTTATGTCTTAGCAAATAAACTTGCTCTATTTCTTCAAATGTTTTTCTACAGTGATTGTGATTGTGTGTATGTGTAATTTTATAGGAAAAAAAGAATATTTTATTTTACTTGCTGTTGCATCCAATTAAAGACTACTACTACAATATACTGATGACAAAAAGCATCAAAACATCCACAGGAAAGGCACAGACTCTCACGGGTGAGGTATCAATGGCTCCTCTAGGCTGCTTTGTCTCCGTGAATATGCTTTAGTGGTTACGAGCTGCTTCATGTTCAAGGGTGGCTTAGCCTTAGTGGAGAGACTTAGAAGGGGATTACGATGATATCAAAGATCAGAAGAGAATGAATTTTTCCAGAACAAAAGATTTCTAAAATCTTCTAAAATTGCTCAGCCTTTTTCCATCTCTTTTCCACTATACATTATACGTAGGTCTCCTTGTAACAGTTAATAGAAAAAAATCAAACCATAAAAAAAAAAAGCAAGAAAAAAGACCTGGAATATTACAACAGAAAAANCATGTAGGTCTCCTTGTAACAGTTAATAGAAAAAATCAAACCATAAAAAAAAAAAGCAAGAAAAAAGACCTGGAATATTACAACAGAAAAAAGATGTGAATTGGCCCATTAGAGAAAACAGATCCACAAAGATATGGACCCTGTTTACTTTCCATCCCAATAAAAATGACCTATTTATAAAAGAAAAGGCACTGTTTCTTTCTTCCTCTTTCCCTCTTTCTAATAATGAAGCCACACCAAGACAGATCAGAACCCTAATCAGCTTCTGGAAAAGAAGATCACCTAAGAAACACTATTTTACAGTCTTTCTGGTTCATTTTCCCTCCACTGTTTTAGGACCCTGGGTGTACAGAAAATCAAACTTTGTCACTTATGCTGCTGTTCTTGGCTGGATTTTGGAGCAATCAGCAAGGTTTCTAGAATAAACAAATGAACACACACTCTTGTGAATATATATGCACACATGCACGCGTGCGCACACACACACGCACAGAATAATCAGAACACTCAATTGCTGAGATTCTAGCCAGAAGGATGAAAATGAATGGTGTACGGTCATTACAATTCCCAAACTAATAATTTCAAGTATGGTGTAAAATGAATGATTGCTAAGAGAGAAGGGATGGGAGGGCTCCCTCTGCTTCAGCAAATTAATTAATTAAAGGGTTAAGACTGATTGGTTAGAAAATCATCAGGAAAGGTCACTCTTAACAGAGTCATTATGCTTAGAGTAAACAGTTACCAGCTTACCCTGCAAAATAAGTGGCAGGGCTGCTGTATATCTGAATACAAATTATTTGCAGAACCCTCTGCTAGCCTTGCCTCATTCTGCACTGGGAATACGCAGAAGCTGGCACGTGGGGGTTTATGCAGGTATGTGTACATGTACACATCTCATTATAAACCACTGTCTTTGTATTAAAGAGACTGGCCAGCTCACAGGCATGGCACCTAGACAGGAGGGCTCTACCTATGTGCCCAGTGCTTAGATCAGGTGTGTCTTGTTTTGCGTTTTTGGGTTTTTTTTTTTTTTTTAAAGAATCTGGAAAGACATGGTGGTTGTTAGAGAAATAAGGACTCTCTTTTTGTTTTGTTTTGTTTTTTAATGGTACCATTAGTCAGGAAAGTTTCCTAAGTGAAATTTCTATCAGAAGTTTAGGAAGCCTAGTGTCCTAATACTTGCCATGTCCGCCACAAGTCATATCTGCTCAAAGCCTGAGTAACCGAAGACAGCCATGAGGGAATGTACCTTTCAAAGACAGGATGATCTCCACAGATTTCAACAGAGCTTTGCAATCTGAATTTCCTAGAGTTTGAAGTGTGGTAAAACTGGCTGTGTGGTGTACGAATGCAGATACCGTGGCCTTAGGATCTCCACAAATTATAGGGGTGCGATTCTGGAAAAGCCACATGCTGTGGAGTAGGGTACTGGGAAGATTAATACTGACTGTCCGATTTCTTTCCTAATTCTAAGAAGACCTGGAAATCCTTATCCTGCTCTTTGTCTCCTGGCAGACTCTGAAGGCTCAGTAATATTTGGGAGGAGTTTCACTTAGACCTTACCTAGAAAATTCCAGAAATGTCCTTTTGGATCTTTATTCATTCATTCGGTTGGTCATTTAATTTTAATGAGCTGACTTCATGTGGCAGGCGCTCTGGTAGGCGAGGGACACACAAAGCTACGTTGTCCTACCATCAAAGGGTTTACAGTAGGAGCAAGACAGAAAAAGTGACGAAATATATTGTGATGAAGCTCAAAGCAGCTGCAAGAGCAGGATCTCAGAACTCATCAGGGAGAGCATGGAAGGGGGCAGGGGGAATGCTCGGTAATAAAGGCAGAAAACTCGTCTTCACCATGCTGGACTCCAGCGTGAAGTTCTTTCTCTGAAAGCTGGCACTCTCCCCAAGTGCACAAATACACATGTTGGCTTGTTTCTAACTCCTGAACCGGACAGCCACCAGCTCAGAGGCATCATCACGGGACAGCCTCCTGCAGTTTTCATGGATCATATACTTATGAATAATGGAAACTTTCAAGAATGATTTTGGTTTAAGATCGGGGATAAGCCCTTTTTGTGGGGCTGTGTATGTCAGCACTCTGCCCTGGTAAATTACCTGCAGACAGCATAGTCTATCAAAATGAGCACACCACTGTTCATTTTTTCCTGCCTGCCATGCTGTTTATTAACTGCCATCCATTATTTTAAAAACATTTCTGGAATCAAAGGTAAGAGTAAAGAGAGAAACAAAAGGGTGATAAGAGATAAATGCACTGAAAATCCAGAATGAACGTGCCAGTAAGATAGGACAAAAGTCTGGGGTGGGGGGATGGGGAAATGCTGATTCTTCCAGAAGAACAGGAATAGTCACAGGTTTGTACTGTTCCAGGAGGCTCAAGAAATACAGGATTTGGGGACACTGACAGAGTCTGGGGGTCTTCTTATGGGGAAACGATGTGTCAAAAGATCAGCTGGCCATCTGATCTCTCATCTCTGGAGCAGTCCCATTATGTGAATTTTTGTCCACCCCATGTTCACTTAAAAAGCATACTATGATATTAATATACTCGACAAATATATTATTATTTTTGAGAAGTGCGTGACATTTTTTGAAATACCTGGAGATACCCGAAGGTTTTTAAAAACAGAGTAGAAATCACTGCCTTGAGTAAAAATGACTTCACATGTGGCTGCTGATAGCTCTCCCGATACCATTCATTTGGCATCTAATCACCCTTTCTTGAAGCACCTCACAGCACTCCTGCCATCCTGTGTTATTACTGGCATCCCGAGTTGTTATTTTACTTTGTCACTGGGTGACAAAGCAGAGGTCTATGCTGCTGCCTTGGAGTGACAGCAATCTTTCCCCCTAGTCCTCACCGCAAGTGTGGGCATACCTTCTACTGCATGACTTACGTTAGCTTTTTAAACAAAATGACACATTGGTGGGACTTAGGAACTGAAGAGGAAGAAAATGTTAACTGTCCAAGAAAATCAAAGCAACATAGTTTCAAAGAATCCAGACAAGGTTTTGCTCCAAGGACATCCTCATCACACACCCAGGAGGAACCTGTTTGCTCTATAATCCACAGAATCCGAAGTGCCTTCAAGGTGAGTAACCCCCCTTGAGTGGCAACAGCAGTATTTAGCTGGTCTGTGCCAATACAGTGGCAAAGCAAACACTTAAATAGGAATTAGCCACCAATTCAAACCACCTTCCCAGCGCTGCCTCCTCATTTCATAATGTTATGGAGCAATTACCAATAGTTACGATTCGGAAACCAGTCTGAGACCCAGGCCTCTGCAATTTACAACCTATCAGTGATCTTTGTCAACATTAATTTTCTCCATCCTGATTTACGTGTTTTCT
This sequence comes from Ailurus styani, assembly GCA_002007465.1. Lineage (NCBI taxonomy): Eukaryota > Metazoa > Chordata > Mammalia > Carnivora > Ailuridae > Ailurus > Ailurus styani. The sequence goes on from LNAC01000589.1 coordinate 272,587, forward strand.
TTCACACTACAAAAGGATCTAAGTTTATGATTTACATGGAGAGCACGACTGTGTTTCAGGACTAGATGCAAAAAAGATTACGTTCTTAATGTGGATGATAAATTTGCATCCTTGTTAAAGTAGAATATTTTAGCCATGACAAATGGCAAGATGGGAGAACATGCTCACTGAAACTTGGGTGCCCAGAAATAAGTAATTGGCAACATTAGCAAGCAGCCCAGTCATGCAAACCCCAGGAAAACAATGGATCAAGAGTTCATTGATTCTGTGTGCCTCTCCCACATTAAAATCACTTGGGTAGCTTTTAAAACTACCTATGTCCTGGGCTCAGTCCCAGAGATTCTGATTCGATTAATTTTGGGTGGGACCACACACATATTTTTTAAAAGCTCCCCAGGATTAAAAGCCACTATGAAATATATTTAGCATATTGCCAGGCATATGATCAATAAAACAGAAGCTAAAATAAAATCAGTGATTAATTCACTGATTCATTAGAGATATACTTATTGAGAACTCACTATGTGACAGACATTGTTCTCTGCTCCAACGGTATAAGGCAAAAAAAAGTTGCAAACTAAACACTTTTTCTCAAGGAGACCAGTATCTAGTGAATTATAGTGATACTTAGTTGCATCTGGGGTATCCCCTGACATGCTGGAGGAAACACAAAGGTCAAGTTTTCCCTGCTCCAGCTTCTTAGGATAACTACGTTGTCCACAGAGCACTTTACAACTTGAAGAACACGGGGACCATCATGATATCTGCTAACCAGATACTTCTAGCAACCTTAGCTAAGGAAAGCATTTTTAAAATCCTCATTTCACAAATTTACAAAACTGAGGCTCACAGAGGCTTTTCAGTAAATGATACCTAGCTCTTTCCCCTCTTTTCCTTTACAATCAGAAGATCTGAGTTTTTACCTTTTATTTTATTTAAGATTTTATTTATTTATTTGACACAGAGAGAGATTATAAGTAGGCAGAGAGGCAGGCAGAGAGAGAGGAGGAAGAAGGCTCCCTGCTGAGCAGGGAGCCCAATGTGGGGCTCGATCCCAGGACCCTGAGATCATGACCTGAGCCGAAGGCAGAGGCTTTAACCCACTGAGCCCCACAGGCGCCCCTGTTTTTACCTCTTAAAACTTAAAATGTACCAGACAAGTTCTTAAAAATATTTATTTATTCTTCATAGAACCTGACTGATGGAATTATTATGATACCTAATAGGTTACGGAAATCAAGGGTCAAAGATACAAGGTGATTTACTCAAGGTAATTCTTTGTTCTCTATCGTTTTAATTTGGGATCTGGGTTTTTTTTAATTTAGTGGACATAAAACCAGGTTACTACCTGCAAAACCAGAGTGAGTTTGCCAGCCTCTGTCTACCTCCAATCAGCTAGCAAGGAGCTATAACAGAGACATTTAAAGGGGAAAAAGAATCCTAAAGAAAGGGTACTAATATTTTCTCATTAGTCCAAAATATATGGAGACATGTGCTTTTAGCAAGGCAGCTATTTGGGGCAACAATTGTCAGAAATATAGAATGCCAAAGCTATACCGAAAAATAGTGTCTATGTGATGTGGGAATCAAAGGCAGAAGAAAAATTATTAAATATCCTTACTACCTACAGCCCATTGGCAAGTCCTTGAAACAGGCAGAGGGACGTTCCTCTAGGGACTCAGAAGCCTGGATGTTGATTCTTCACTAAGGGCAACAAGCAATCTTAGTCCAACCCCCAGGATCCTGTAAATCTACTTGAACATATAAAAATTCCCTTGAAACTTCCTTTATCTCTAACCCCCAAGATACCTGTCGGCAACAACCAACCCCCCTAAGCACATGACCCACTGATATACATTTGAAGGTTCTCACGCCTCAGGTTTTATTAGACAGTAATAAATGACCTTTTCCCAACAATGGTCACCCCTCAACGTCCTGGAAACCTTGATTCCAAAATTCCTTAGGGATTTACGCTATTCCTAACCCCCTCCCAACTTGAAAGTATATAATGGGCCACTTCTCACGACCCCAGTGCAGCTTTTTCTGCCCAAGGGTCCTGTCCCTGTGCTTTAATAAAACCACCTTTTTGCACCAAAGATGACTCAGGAATTCTGTCTTGGCCATTGGCTTCAAACCCTAAAGTCTCTCCTCCATCACATCTAGTACATACTTTTCTTTTCATAAATGTGGAGCCTGGGACTCTATGAAATAAAATGATTTGGCTAAGATCACACAATTAGTGGCAGTGCTAAGATTAGAACACAGGGTGTGTTCGTACCAACTTTCAAACATGCAAAGGACATACTATTTATTTTTCATGGGACTCACTAAAGTACTGATCTAACAGATTAAATATTTTGATGTATCTGCAAAAGTTTGAGGAAAATCTAAGGAGATAAAGCTTATTTAATTTTCATTTAGAATTTCTAACATTTCTAAATATACTCTAAAACTTAAGAATGAAATTCAAAAACTGGTAGCTTGTAAACTCTGCTCTTTTGTTTTTGGGGCTTTTTTTCTTTTCTTTTCTTTCTTTGTTTTTTTGGTTTTTTGGTGTTTGTTTTTAAGCTCTGTTTTTTTGAATACATACCTCTATCACCATCTGATTGGACCACATTTGAATGTTAACTATTCTTTTTACCTCCTAAAAATCTGTAAAAGTGATTTTTGCAGTATAATGCAGGAAGTTAACTATTCTTAAATGCAGATTCACTGCTGAAAATCTCACCTTTTCTAACTTTCAACTTGACCCGAAATCATCAGCTGAGACAGAGGCAGTTCACCAAGCTCTTTCCTTCCTATGTCCACTTGGGTCCTGAGTAGTATCTTGTACCACAGTTGCATGATTCTCTGAGGCAAAACAACAGGACTGCTACTAACTCACAACCCCAGGATCCTAGGCCCAGAAAAGAGCACAAAACTGGGATGAAATGCAGTGAGGAGACTCACGTCCGTGACAGGAGCCCAGATTTGGTGAGCCAATCTGAGAACAGGCTCTCTCTTAGCCCCAGTGCAACTTTCAGTGGCTTGAAATAAACACCTTCAGCCATTAAGAAAAGAACAAAGTATGAAAATACTACTGAAAGAGGGAACTTACATTTAATGAGCCCTACTACGCATCTGGAACTTCAAAGACATTTTTCCTCACAGCAAACTAACATGAAATGTACTTCTAGGGAATGAGGTTTTCATGGACATTGGGAAGCCAGAAGCAGAGCTACTGTTCAGGGATTTAGTGAACCCTGATTTCCTCCATAGATCAGATGTGGCTTTGATGATGACAGGTTTGGCATTAGCCCTGGAGGAAAAAGAAAACGTAAAAGGAAGTATACCGTGCGAAGACTGTTCTTGAATATAATGTAAGCCTCAACTCCAAAAGCATCTTGGAAGATCAAAATGCTGGACTTCACAGATAGGGCAGATTATCCTTCAGAGACAAAATCACCAACAGTTCTTGGGGACCACCCTGTTCTTGATAAATCTCTGCCCTTTGTTAAATACAAAACTCAATCTAATCTTGAATTAGCACATGTGTGTTCTCTGAGGGAAATGAGGACCCACGAGGGTAATTACACATCTCGATTCTATCTTCTCCAGGAGGATAAAGAATCCATAAGAAAGGAATGGTAGTATTATTTCCAGTGCGCACAGGAACTACTGGGTGACAGAAAGTGTCAAATCAATGAAGAAAGCTGGCCCAGGAACTAGAGGCGAGAGGAACCAAAATCCACACTCTAACTCTGCTCTAGTCTACGAGGCCTATTTCAGGGCTTATCACACCCCACATCCATCAGCTTGATGTTTGCCACTACAAACTAGACTGCTACCTGTACCTTGACCTTTGCCCAACTACAGTGGGTCTCTGGAGTAAGAGAAATTGCTCTATGTTTCAGTCTGAATATACCCTGCAGAGCCGTATCTGGAAAAGATGAGGAACAGATGAGTTAGTACCCAGGAGCAAAGGTGGCAAACTGAGGTACCTCAGTCTGCCATGCTGGCTAGCCAAGCTACACTAATCAGGACCGTCATGGAGGCAGCATTCTTAGCTGACCAGAGTCCAGACAGTAGCCGACTTCCGTCGCTCCACTCCCCGGTCCCAAATGTTTCCTGGTGATTGGAGGAGCAATTGCGTCATGTTGGTTTCAAACAAGCCAAAGAGTAAGTGAGCAGGGCCCTTTTGAGTAAGAGTCTTCCAGTTCTGTAGATACTCTAAAACTGACCCAAATTAAAAAAAAATGTAATAGATATAGGCAGAGTCCATAGATTCATATATCATCTCAGCAGGGAGAGCGTCAGCCTCTTTGCACAGCTGCCAAGAAGGGGAAATTAGAGGCCAGACCTCTATCAAGAATGCAGCAGTAACTAGAATCAGTTGATGTCAGCAAAACTCTGATTGCTAAGGCTACTACAGGCTGGGACCCACTGTCGCCTGGTAAAAGTACAGTCTCCATTGTATAACATTTATTGCAGTTTCGAAGAGACAGGTTGTTGGGATTGTTTTCTGCAACCCAATGGAGGGAAAGTCTCATGCAATGTAGAAGAGGGTGGTTTCAATTCTGACATTCCTTTGAGGTCAGAAGTGATAGATTCCCAACTGAGAGAAGGCAAAAATAAATCAAGAACGGGTGATCTAGGAAGTTGGGAAATGACAATATAAGTGAGAAAACAAATTTCACAATAAATACTAATCAAGTTCTAAGGTTTTCAGATGAAAAAAATCTCCTTACCCACCAAAGAATTTATGCATCGACTTCTTATCGGCGTGGTTAACCCAAGTCCCCAATTATTTCCAAGCATATGGAATCATGCATAATGCAGCAAGTATAAATTTCCCAATTAATGTGGCATAGAATTGGGGATGGAAGAAGACAGACTTTCGTCAAGTCATCCTATTTCTTTCAAACTCAAAGAGTTAAAGCTAAGTTCACACTGGCCTGATTCAATGTTCTTATTTGAAAGGGGTGAAGAAGCAGGACACTCAAAGATAAATTCTTTTCAAAAAGCTCTTTTAAGTCCTGGTCCCCAGAAATGCCGGCAGAAAGAAATATACATTTTTTAAAAGAAAAAAAAAAAGTCCTGTGCCTTTCATGAATTGATTGCATCTCCTGCTTCTGCAAGCTAAGAAGTCATAATCCTTTGCAATCACAGATTGTTTGAAGCCAATAAACCAAAGGTGATGACCTTGCTAATACATCCCAGCAGGAGGAAGAAATAAAGCCCTGCTGAGGAATAACTCTTCAGCACACCATTTCCCTTTGGAAAGAGGAGAACGGAACCGAAAGTGCCCCAGCTTGATTTATGGATGAACGGTATTGCGGAAACCTCACCTGAAACAAGAGGAAGGGTTTTCTGAAGTTCTCCAGTAAAGGCTGCTTTCATCCTCTTGTGCCGCGACACACAGGGCAAGCCCCTGTCCCTGGATACCAGGGGCTTCCTCGACTTGCACAACGCCCCTGGCCTCTGCTCACAGGGAGGCTGCTCTGTCGTGACTGTCCCGTGTCCTTCCACCTAAAGTTAATTCTCCGGTGACGGCACAGCGTGCAGAACTCAGGATCAGGCATTCAAATGGGACCAACGTACGTTTGTTTTTCAACAACCCTCCAATGCTAACAGAAGGGAATGCAACCAGGAGACAGAATTGGGAGTACATTTATCTTCCTTTTACTATCATACCAGCTCCTGACCCTCACGGAAGCATCACTGTAGACATGCTGCATAACAGTGTCAATCTACGGGCTGAAATCAAATTAATATTTGTCACCTCCTTCATGTGCCATGGCAATAAATTACAGCAAGAACTGACATTTGAGTTCAGTGACAGAGGGTAGTTAACCTTTGATTACCTGTGATATACAGTATGGGATAAGCTTTACAACGATTAAGTCCACAGGTGACATAGATAATTTTTAAAAAAATCTTCTTTCTCCAATATATTTGTCCCGGTGTTCCTTTTCACTGAACACATACTATAAGCCAAGAACTGTGCTTGGCAGTGGGGACACAAAAGAGAATAAGATAATAGGCAACCTTCAAAATACTCCCAGGAAGGGGACTAAATATACAGAAAGTACTTCTAATTCAAAGTAATGCATTCAAAAAGGAAAACATGTGTAACAGTAAGAGATAGCACATGAGCAGTAATTTATTCTCTGTATGGAAGGGGGTGGTCAGGGAAGAGAGAATCCCTGTGGGGTTCAAAGCCTGGGCCCTAGACCCAGAATGCCTGGATTTGGATCTCTTCTCTACTGCTTAATACCCTGTGACCCTGTGTATAAATGTCCTCATCTATAAAATGGGTATAAGCTTTGCGCAGTGGCAGTATTGTAGCCAATGAGGTTTATCCGAAGCACGATTATTGCTAATTAAAATGGGTATAATAATAGGGTTAATAATAAACTCATAGGGTTATTGGATGAATTAATTTAGTTCATATGTATAAAGATCTCTTAGAGAAGTCCCTGGCACACAGTAAAAGGCCATTAAAAAAGGCTATCATTATTTATTAGATAAATACAGGAGAAAAAATATTTCAAGCAAAGACAACCACATAAGTATAAAATCCAATGTTCCTTTTTGTTTTGCATTATTTACTGAGTATTTTGTAGGTGATACACATTGAACATCATTGTCACCTTAATTCTGTGAGATAAGTGCTATTATGACTCCTTTTTTTCTGATGAGGAAATGGAGCAGAGAGATTAAGAAACCCCACCTCAGAGCTAGTAAGTGGAGAGAGCCTGGGTTCTTGTCTAGGCGGTTCAGCATCCAAGCCCAAGTACTGACCTGTTTGTGGACCGGCCTCCTGCAAGCACTTATCGTCTGGCAGAACCTACAAGCCGTTGACCGTGGCTAGAGCATATAATGATCTTCCTTCACTGGAGTTCTAGGAAGTGGAGTGATCAAGCTCAAGGGATATGGTTAGCCAAGAGGAGAGGAATAGCAGAAGCCAAAGGCAACATCAATTGAGCATCCAAAAAACTGAAGTCTCAAAACAAGACTTTTAAATATAAAAGGAGCGGGCGCCTGGGTGGCTCAGTGGGTTAATGCCTCTGCTTTCGGCTCAGGTCATGATCTCAGGGTCCTGGGATCGAGGCCCGCATCGGGCTCCCTGCTCGGCGGGGAGCCTGCTTCCCCCTCTCTCTCTCTCTGCCTGCCTCTCTGCCTCCTTGTGATCTCTCTCCCTCTGTGAAATAAATAAATAAAATCTTTAAAAAAAAATTTTTAAATATAAAAGGAGCAAATCCCTGGCGTGGGCTCCCGAGCACAGCGTGGGAAGGAAAAAAAAGGGGACCAAAAGAAACTCAGCATCACTTCAATGTGACATCTAAGCTGATTTCTGTCTCTTTTCTCTCTCTCAAGAAGGGTATGACAGGGACTACCAGATGAAGTAACACGCAAGCCTCCGGTCTTGGAGGCAAGAGCTGCCTGGAGAAAACCTACTGGAACCAGCTCAGCAGAGGCGGCTCAGTGTTCGCCCAAGATGTGGAGGTTAGTTGTCACTCACGAGTACCCAGGAACGTGGGGGACCTGACAAGCAGATCCAGCCGTTCCATACACAAGCAGAAAAATAGCAGCTCCTTCTCCCACAGAGATGAGTGGATTTCTGAACAATAGCTTTAATAAAAGGCTTTTCTGATAAACTCCACCTGTTCCGACCAGTTCCTTTTCACAAAGTCCCCTGGGGGCTAAGATATGTACTAAGTTTAATATTATTAAAAGTCACATTCCTCTGGATATTTTTTCTTAAGTGTTCTGCAGGCTTTTAAACACACTTGGATTGGGGGGTCCTGCTGTTCTACCGTTTGTCCTCTCCCAACCCCCCGCTTCACCTTCTTCTCTATGTAGCACGGACCCCCTCATCTACCACTGCAAGCTCCCCGGCTCCCTCGCCTGCTGTCCCTTGTTCAACACGTCTCAGGCACTACCTAACCAACCACCTTCTTGAGTCTGACACGGGGCTCAGTGCGGTGAAAGCACAGCCACGCTGACCCCAGTCTGCAGCCACAGCGGCGGTCTAAGCACGGCCAGCACTGTACCTGCTGGCCCCTGAGCCCTCCCGCCTCCTGCCTCCTCAGCAGCTCTTCCACACGGTTGATCCTCAAGTCCATTTCTCACTCACTGCAAATCCAAACGTCAGGAACTCCCTCAACTCCTGCTCTCCCGGGAAAGCTGATCCATGGGTGCCCCACTCTGGCTTCCTTGCTCCCCCTGTGCTCACCCCACAGCCCATCCTGATCTATGGCGGATAATGCCCCATACAAGCTCCCACGCTTATCTTCCCTGTCACTCAACCTTCTACCAGTTGGATTCACTCTGAGGTTTGCTCACATTTTCAACATCTTCCCACTAATTTATCCCCTCATAAAACATGGTCAGGGTTGCTCTCTCTTCAAGAAAGGAAGATATTCCTTTATGACCTCTTTATGGAAAATCATGTTTATTCCTTTATTTCCCTTTATAGCTTCTTCCTTGGAAGAGCTGTTTCCATAACCTTTGCTCCTTCACCAGTTGTAGGGGCACAGTAGACATCAGCAGAGCGGCAGTGTGCAGTACCTGGCCTCACCATCCACTGGACTCTCCAAGACACCAGCAGGAAAGTCACCCTAGAAATGTCTCTTCCTCTCACCTTCTCCAATTGGTCCTGTTCATATTTACTTTTTTTAAAGATTTTATTTATTTATTTGATAAAGATAGAGAGACTACAAGTAAGCAGAGAGGCAGGCAGAGAGAGAGGGGGAAGCAGGCTCCCTGCCAAGGAGAGAGCCCGATGTAGGGCTCGATCCCAGGACCCCTGAGATCATGACCTGAGCTGAAGGCAGAGGCTTAACCCACTGAGCCACCCAGGCGCCCCAGGTTCTGTTCATATTTACTTTAAAAGATCTATTGGAATCACCATCCCCCTGAAATCCCATACTCCTAGTTTTTCATGCCTGCCTGCCAAAAGTCAGCTCTTTTTCATCTCTTACTTTACTGACTACTGTTCTCATGGTCACCAGTCTTGCTCTTTTCCAACTAAATCCTCAACACGATACCATGATATTTTTTTCCCCTAAAATTCACATTTCAAAAAATAAAAAATAAAATTCACATTTCATCAAGTCTTTCCCTTGCTCCAAACTTTCAATGATGCATTACTTCCTCTGGGATAAATGTCAGAATACCTAGCACAGATGAATTTGAACTGGCCCATTCCTATTTTTGCAAAATCATCTCCAAATACTTTGTCTATACACAGACTATATTGTGATCTTGCGTAATGTCCTTAATATGCTGTGCCACCAGCATGTAAAAATGCCTGGAATTTGGTATGCACTCAATAAATAATTAGCCTCTTTTTACTGGCCTGATTCCTACCTGTTTATCAAGAGTCAGGGGGCACCTGGGTGGCTCAGTCAGTTAAGTGGCTGCCTTCAGCTCAAGTCATGATCTCGGGGTCCTGGATTGAGCCCCGGGTAGGGCTCCCCGCTCAGTGGGGAGTCTGCTTCTACATCTCCCTCTGCCTCTCCCCTATGCTCACACGCTCTCTTTCTCACATAAATAAATAAAATCTTAAAACAAACAAACAAACAAACAAACAAAGTCAGATCAGGTAAACTTTCATCCAGGAAGCTTTCCCTTCCCCAACCCAGAGCATGCTATGGTGCCTCTATTATGGTACTTGACACATTAATCTCATTTATTAACCTGTCTCTCCCACCAGACTGTGAGTTGCTTAAGGGTGAAAATCCGATTTTTTAAGACTTTATTTAATTGACACAGAGAGAGAGTGCAAGAGAGGGAACACAAGCAGGGGAGTGGGAGAGGTAAAAGGAGGCTCCCCGCTGAGCAGAGAGCCTGATGCGGGGCTCAATCCCAGGACCCTGGAATCGTGACCCGAGCCGAAGGCAGACGTTTAATGACTGAGCCACCCCGGCGCCCCTGACAATCAGATCTTATTCCTATCTGGATTCACACCATTTAGCATGATTCCAGGTGTGTACTTACTTATACATTCAGTTAATTTGACAAATCTGACTTAAATGGCAATGTGCCAGGCACTTTTCTGAGTATTTGCGATAGAACAGAAAGTGAAAAAGACCAAGTCTCTGCCCTCAGGGAGCTTATATTCTAGCGGTGGGCATCAGACAAAAACAAGAAATAAATAAAATCATTACAGATCAGACAAGTCCACTGAATGAAATACACGAAGAACTGTGGTAGACAAAAACAAGGGCCTTCTTTTAAATAAGGTGGATATAAACAGTTTTTTAGAAACAACATGGTATTCAGGCTGAGATCTGAAATGTGAATGAGTTGCATTGACTGATACTGAGACTGTATGTAGCTACACGTGGTAATTAAATTGTGCATCTTCTGAACTTCACTGTGCTCGGTACAGAGTTCTATACTCAGACAGTGTTGTAAAATGGGAATTAACGTCCTAAGTACCTCCTGAATCTATAACTAGTTTTGGTTTTGGAATGGAGTTGCTCCACTTTCTCTGGGAAAATTTTCTTGTTTCCTGGGCTCATGTTGATAAAGTTAGCGTCAGGACAACAGGTGCTTTCACGTGTATCTCGTCCATTATCGTGCTAAAAAGAGAAATGGGGGGCTCAGCAGCTGAGGCCAATGAGGAGCGTAGGGGGCAGCCGGAGGCCTGACCCTCACGGAGACCTCCGGAAGGTGTGCAGAGTCTGCAGGGAGACCCCTGTAGAAATGGCCTTCATGTGGGTATGCAAGAAGATTTTGTCAGAACGGAGGAGGCCAACAAGCCTTCATGGTCCTCCAAGCACATAATCGGGTTCCCGAACTTATCTGGGCTCTTCCCACTTGGCGCTGACTGTGTTCTCACTCCTTGATCGACTGTGACGGCCTTTCACAAGATCACACAGCACGTGATTCCTAACAGTATCTCCTACATGGAGGGCATGAGGTTAAAAATGTAGGATATAAACAAGTATAAGACACAGACCCAGTTTTCAGAAACCCTAAACCATTTCTTAATGTACTGCTTCTAAGCAAAAAAACACGTAATGAGATTTAACATGTGCCAAGTTCTATTTTAGGTCCCAAGCAAACAAAAATAACTAAGACATGGTCACAGTCTTTGAGTTTCCAGGCCAGTATGGAAATAGAGGAGCACTGACAACAGCTCATGCATAACTACGTGCTGCCTTTGCCACGCTTCTGTAATCACCCGCTGAGTGTCTGCCCTTCACTAGATTTGCAGTTTTTGGAGGGAAGAAACGATTTCTTACTTAGACCTTTTTTCCCAGTGTCTGCCTAGCACAGTGCCTGGCATAGAATAGGGGGCTAGTCGATGTTTGTTAAACTGAACCAAATAAATATATATCTGATAACCATCCTGAGACAAAGATACATAATGGGCTACAGGATTAATGAGGAAAGAACAATTTAGTTTAGCTTCGGGGGGAGGCAGGTGGGAACAGAAGGTCTACAGAGCCACAGAGCAATAAACATGAAAAAGTGTTCAGCATCACTAAGTGGTCAGAGAACTACCCATTAAACCACACAGAGATCAACACACCATTTTCACTGAAAAGACTAGCAAAATTTTCAACTGAATTAAATTTAAATTAAAATTTTAAATTCAATGTTTAAATTGAAAACCCCCAGTGCTGGTGAAATCATTGGGAAATACATAATTTATTACTGCTTGTAGGTGTGAATTGTTCCAATCTTCTTAAAAAGTCATCTCAGCTATCCATTAACATTACATATGTGTATATTTCTTTAGAAGTTTTTAAAAACAGATTTATAGTCATTTATTAGTTTGACATAAAATGTATTGACCCTGATACAATTTTTTTTTATTTGCCCCAGAGGTACAGGTCTGTGAATCATCAGGCTTACACATTTCACAGCNGTATTGACCCTGATACAATTTTTTTTAATTTGCCCCAGAGGTACAGGTCTGTGAATCATCAGGCTTACACATTTCACAGCACTCACCATAGCACAAACCCTCCCCAATGTCCCATATGTATATATTTTTGATACCACAGTGTCACCTTCAGGACTCCAGAGTACATCCTGGAAAGAAAATTACAATGTAAGGACATGATTACAAATATGTGTAATAGTAAATATTGTGGACGTGAGGTAAAGAGCCACTGGAAAGGTAATGGGGAGGCAGTGGGGCACAGACGTTAATGGGGATCCACTCAGGAGCCGCTTCTGGGCTGCACCATACTGAGCGCATACATTACTCAGCTTTTCAAGCCTCGCTCCTCTCATCTGTAAACCTAGTCGTGCCTGTTCTATAGGTTGAAAGGAGGGTAGAAAGCACAGAGGACATTTCTTGGCACACATGAAGCACTACATACGTTAGGATGCCCCTATTTAACTCCACATACAGTATCCATATGATTTGATGCTGATCAATCTGACTCTGTCTTTTTAGCATATTTATCTGGACAGACACCCATGACTCCTTATTAAGTGAAACAAACAGGTTATCAGAATTCTTTATTAGGGGCGCCTGGGTGTCTCAGTGGGTTAATGCCTCTGCCTTCGCCTCAGGTCATGATCTCAGGGTCCCGGGATCAAGGCCCACATCCGGCTCTCTGCTCGGCAGGGAGCCTGCTTCCTCCTCTCTCTCTGCCTGCCTCTCTGCCTACTTGTGATCTCAGTCTCTCTCTGTGTCAAATAAATAAATAAATAAAATCTTAAAAAAAAAAAAGAATTCTGAGAACAGTTACTCCTATTTTCTCAAATAAACAAAAAAGTGATCCTGACATATGTATCTGTCTGTTGATCTTTCTGATTTAGGTCATAATGATAGGGACGGGGTCACCAAAGACTCTTAGCATCACCGAACTCAGGAAAGCTAGATCCGTGTGGGAAAAGACCATTAACGTTTTTGTCTCTGCCTTGTTTGGCTCACTTATAATGAGCATATATCACATTTTTTTCAATTTTTAAAAAATAACAATAGGGTTTAATACGATAAGTCTTATTATTCCAGGAGCAACAAGCAACTCCATGTGACACAAATATGGGAAAGGGAGTGAGATCTAGAAAGCTCGAAAGAATCCAGAATCCAGAATCCAAAGCACGCCCTGATCCTGCTGGGGAGCTTGGCTCTGTCCTTGGGGCCCCTGGAACGGCACTAAACATTTGCATGCACAGGGATGAGTAACATCATCAGAGCTGTGGGACATGAAGAGTCCTCCTGTGGGGAAATTACCACACTGTAGCTTGATTCTTTTTTCTTTTTTTAGGGTCGGTATCCCTATTTTTTATATTCTTATTTTCGTAGATGACTAAAAGCTGGGTTTTGTAGCAAAGCATTCTTCAAAGCGGGGACTAACAACCAAGCGGCCCTTTGCTCTTCCCCGGATAGGGAGTGGGAAGGCAAGACATGCCCAGCCAATGTGCACCCACCACAGGGCTGGCAGAGTCACAGACGTCAGACTCCGGGTCAGCTTCTGTCAGCCTGAACCACAGGGGCTCTCCAGAGAGCACGGTGTGCAGCCAACCCCACACAGCAGCTGCCTCGAGGCACTGGGCGGCCATTTTCTCCACAAAGACTCCGCTGGGAAGCCTCTCCTGATAACTGCTGTGTGTAACACCCGGGAAGAAACAAAGCTGCTCCTGGGATGAGGAGACAGGGCTGGCTCCCAGGGTGAAATCAAACAGAAAGCCTACCCATGCTTCCTACTTAGCCACATGCTCCTCGTCCCCCAAAAGCAGGTATTGCTCCTAGGAAAGTACCTAGTTGGAAGATGTGTTCGGATGCTTGCTGGTGTCCCACCTGAACCTGAAAAGGTGCCCTGGGTCTGATGAGAAGTCAGCCCTGTCAGCCGGGCTCCAGGCCGCAGGCGCTGCAGGCTCCTGTCCCTGTAAGAGTGTCCTGTCAGCTCCTTCCAGAGTTGCCTAGGGCTTTCTCACCAGCTAAGCCTCTCTCAGCAAAGTGCTGATTACCCGGGTACAAGAGGGAAAAAGACGAATATATTTCTTCTCAGAGATACTGTATCTAGATTTTGACATTTTATTTATCTCGACCTTTAAGCTTATCTCGCTCCAATATGGTAAAACCAGCAGCTCTACTGAATCCCAAAGCTTAATCCACTGCAAAGTGGAGAAGGTTCTGAGGTGTAGTTAATTGTTCTGCGTCAGATCATCCCCCTTTCCTCTCAGCTGGACTCACTGAGCGAACGACAACACAACACAAAACAAAATCAACAACTTGCTCCGAGATTAAGGTGTAATCGATGACAAGTCCAACTGGGAGCAAAGGCTCATTAATTTAGTGCGGCAGCATCTCACCCTGTCATCCAGGGCATGCTGTTCCAGCAAGGTGCTAAGCCCCAGGACATCACTCCAAGGTCAGCTGCCTCCTGGCCTCTTTCCTGCTCTGACGCCCCATGGCATTTGCCCCTTGACCCCTACTCACTGTTTGGGGGGAAAAAACTTGCAAAGAATAAGGGCTCCATTGAAAAGTGCTTGTGTCTATTTGCTGGACGAGAAGACATTTCCCTGTTGCCCAGTATTTTTCTGGAATAGTAATAAGCTGCTCAGAATGTCACAGTGCTTTAAAAACTCTATTTATTTTGTATATTTATGATTAAGCTTCTTTGTGTTTATTTGTTTAGGCACAGAAAGAGTCACCAGAAGACAGGTAAGCGGTAAAATGATTGAAGTTTATTCACTAACACCCCCAGAACTATATGGCCTATTATTTACTAATTGTATGACCCTGAGCACACCATAAAAATGAAGTAAGAGGACGCAATACTGCATGTGTGGTACTTAATTTCATGCCTGGCACACAGTGACCGCTCAATAAAAGTTCGTTTTTATTATTGTTGTCATTATCACCATTATCACCAGCATCACTGCCATTATCATTAAACCAGAAAGGTGCTGGGTTTAAGGATTTAAAGTCTAGTTGAGGAGAGAAAATATACACATGAGCAAAGTAAAGAAGCAACACTTACCTCATGTCTTTATTACAACACTTACGGTTGTATGACAGTTTGTCTGTTGACGTTCGATCTACCTTCTTCTGGGTGATCTGGCAGCTCTGGGGGCTGCCTAAGTCCCCGATCCAACACAGTTACAGAAGGCAGGTTCCATACAAGTACATTTAAACTCATTTGAACTGTCCACAGATCTTTGACCCTCTGTAGACAATGAACACCTGAAGGACAGAGCTTATGTGCTCTTGATCTATGTACACGTACCCACGTTCCCGTCCCTGGACCAGAACAAAGACCTACAGGAATTAATCAACATGTCTTTGCTGAATAAGTGAATAAGAAAGAATATGAAATTTAAGTATTCACTGGTTTGTTCAAGAACGAATGCTTACTGGGCATTGTCTATGGGCTAAGTCCAGGACTCTGCGCTGGGGCTCTAATGAGAATACCTAAAATCCGGTTTGTCCCCAGCAAGCCCCCAATTTTAAGGAGGGTTTCCAAAAAAGAAAGTAAGACTGGGGTGCCTGGGTGGCTCAGTCAGCTAAGCATCTGCCTTCAGCTCAGGTCATGATCCCAGGACCCTGGGATCCAGTCCCACATCGGGCTCCTTGCTCAGCAGGGAGCCTCCTTCTCCCTCTCCCCTCACTCGTGCTCTCTCTCACTATCTCCGTCTCCTTTGTCTCTTTCTCCTATATATAAAATCTTAAAAAAAAAATAAGATTGAGGTAGGAGAAAATGAATCCACACCTGGCACTGGTTTCCTTCAAGCAGAGCTAACCCAGACCTCTCTCTCTCTCTCCTCTTCTAAATTCATACCCCAAAGAGATTCCCTAAAGACCAAACGTGGTCATCGTGAGCCACCCTAAAACGCAAGCCCTACCAAAGCATTTATGAAGTATTCTAAGTATTTTTCTTTCTCCATCCCTCTTTTCTTTTCTAAATTTTATTTTCATTAAGGCATGGGTTCTTCTATGAAAGTATTAAACCGAGAGTTCTAATGGTATAGAGCATCCGCGGTAGTTATTCGCCACAAATGAGACATGTAACATGGGGCAGACATGGTAAATGACTATCATGGATATCAGAAAGGTAAACATATGCGGGTATATTCTATGCGTACATGAGTGTATATACACATGCATGCGTATTTATGTGCAAGACTGAAGGGTCAAAAGAGGATTCCTGCCACACTTTCCAAAGCTCAAGCCCAAGGAGGTTGGTCCTTCAGAAGAAAGGCCTGTTATTACTGGAGTGTGATATCATTTTTATTTTACTAACTCTCCCCCTTGCGATGAGAGGAAAACGTCCTCCCTAGGCCGGGGCATCGGTCACCGTGCGCCCCAAGAGGGAAAGGAACACAGTGAACCTGACTTTCAGCAGTCTAGGGCAAGCTGCTCCTCCTGTCCCTGGAGCATGCCTTCTCACTGCTCGGGCTGAGACTTATGGCTGCTAATAGCCTCTGTCCCACTGAGACAGAATTGCATATCTTTTAATTTTCCAATATGCCGACTACACTTTATACAGCAGATGCAGTGCGGAATAAATGCTGGCTTTTACTTTCATGTATGTACATACATTAGAGATATCTATCAAGGAAACATAAGCTTACGCAGAGTCACAGAGTCTGATGAAGGGGTCCTGAATTTAAACAACAGAGCAAGTGTCAGGCCCTTAATGCATTAAAGAATTGCACTCTTTGAGGCTCCTACCAAACTTCCCACACCTTAATTTAGTTACATCATTTCCTTGGGACCAAATCTCTGCATAACTGACCTAGCTGGGGGCGGAGTTCAATAATGTAAACACCTCACAACCGGATTCTATCCTTTTCTTTGGTCTGCTGGGGTCTTCCTAAAGCACACAACAATTTATTTGGGGTTTCTTATACCCCAAAGTAAAGAGTGTGAAGCCTAAACAGCCATCAGGCTAAAACAAAATTTAGCAAACAATCCTTTTGTGGGGTAGATTCCTTTGGAGTGTGTAATCCATGACCCTCTTCATGTGACAACGGCATTGCCCTACAGGGGCAGGCCCTGAAACCCAACGGTGACTATGCGAAGCAAGTTCGGTCAACCCCTCCCACCCCATCACTGTCCACTGCAGCAGTGAACTGACACAAAGGGCAGATCGGACTCTTTCTCCCTAGACATTAGCCCTGACACTGAGGACAACCAGGCCCTCCTGGTCATATTAACTGACAGGGGATAAAGTCCATCCTGCCCCCGGATCCTATGTGGAGGACAGCCACCAGCTGTGTCTGCCCAGAGACAGCTCCCAGCTTCTGTGTTATTGAGTACAACCTTCCCCACTTCGTCTGTGCACACAAGTGCGTGTGTTCAGGGATGGCTGATCAGAAGTGAGCGTCAACATATTTATTTATCTGACAGAGATCACAAGTAGGCAGCGAGGCAGGCAGAGAGGAGGAAGCAGGCTCCCTGCTGAGCAGAGAGCCCGATGTGGGGCTCGATCCCAGGACCCTGAGATCATGATCTGAGCCGAAGGCAGAGGCTTAACCCACTGAGCCACCCAGGCGCCCTGATAGTCAACATATTTAAACCATCATTGTAACTACGGCACCGACCAAGCAGACTCTGGGCTAGACGCCAACCCAGCAATCACTGAATATTATGCTGGGGTCATCTCCATCCTCTCCCTGGCCCAGAACTGTCACAGGTTCCAGGCTTAACCAACCAAGCACCTCCTGTGCTTGAGGCTGGTTCGGGTGTGGACATGTGACACAGGCTGGCAAAGACCCAAGCAGGATGAGACCAATAAAGCAGATGTTTACCAACAAACGGAAGAACACACAGTCCCTAGGAGCAAAAGGAGAGAAGAGCGGGCTGGATTTCCGAGGCCCTTCCCATCCCCACTTCAGCCCAGCTGCACGTGTGTGCTGGCGTTCAGTGAGTGAGTCTGATCCTAGAGGATCGACGGCTTTTGTCCGAAGAGTTTACTGCACGCACCCTGTGTGTGAGGCAGTACAGTGTGAACCCCAGCGACGAAGGCATGCATGCCAGCGTGCGCACACCTGTGTGCTAGGGAGCTGAGGGCCAGGGAGGGAAGCAGGCTGACAGCTACTGTGCCGGGAGGGCAGGGCACCCAACCCAGCGGCGCCGTAGGTCCCCTCTGCAAAGACCCCTCCGCTCTTTGTTTCTGCTCCAACAAGTTCACAGGTCAGTGAGGACTGGGGGAGCCAAAATGCATAAAGACAACCTGATGAACAGTTTAGCAAAAAGACCTATGACCAAAACAAGGGGCCTATATAAAGAAGTAAGGCTCCGGCTTGACTGGAGATGAACCCCAAACCATGACTAAAGGAAACGGAGAGCAAACAGAGGAAGCAGTGAGAACACAGAACCAAAAATCATCCCCCCAGGAAAAAAGGGGTGGGGAACGGCAGTCACGGGTGTCAGGTTTAAGGAACACAGTGATCGTTAGCTCACTTGATCTACGTACCTCCAAAGCGAGCTCTCAGTGATGCTCCCCAGGTTATAGTCATAGAGCTTTGTCAAAATGAGAATCACCTGAAGGCAAAAGAAGAAATCATGGTTAGTCTCAAACAATTACAATCTCATAGAACTGAAACGGCCCAAGGGAAGACTTAGGATTCCTTTAATGGGTGCTTAACATAATTGAATGAATTGTTACAGCATCACTTAGGAGACTGGGGCAGGGTTTGCCAGAGCCTTCCTTTAAACTGCCCAGGCTTGATCCCCTCCCCAACTTTCTTACTCTGTCCTGCAGTAAGAGTCACCTGCCCTCCAGGCATTCCTTACCCTGGTGGCCTGAAGGCTTTCAGGGAAGGCTAGCAGAGCTGTCAAATATGCACCCTGCAAGGGAGCCCCTGTGCAGATGGTCAGAAGAGAGTAAGGTCAGTGAGCTGGGTCCCAGCCCCAGTAGCTGTACCACACGAGGAAGGTTGCTTAGCTTCTCCGAACCTCAATATCCCCATCTATGAAGATGGTGGGAAGTAAAGCCATCACCCAGAAAGGCTTGCTGTGAGGAGTTAAAATAGGTAATAAATGCTAATCTTCAATCTGCATGGGGTTCTTAAATGTCAATTCCTTCCCTTTCTTCTCCTTTGTAGGACTGGCTCTATCCGAGTCTTCTGATTCTCCAATTCCTGGAAAGCCACTGGATGGAACCCTGCCTTCCACAAGGGCTCAGCAAGAACATTACGACAGGAGCATATTTATGGGTTATGGGATCCTGAAGCTTACAGAATTTGGGGAACCCTCCGTAAAGAACAGAATATAAACATACGAATTCAAACTTAAGAAGGGGTCCCGGGACACTGACACTTTAGCTTCACGGCAAACCCTCCTCTGATTTGAACACACTGCTCTTTTCAGCATCACTCGGAGCAACTCCCAACTATTCAGTTCTTTCTTTCAGAATTCAACACTCACTGGACATTTATTAAGAACCCAGAATTTCGCCTGATGCCCAAGGAGAACATAAATACAGATAAGGCCTGGTAGGCCGTGATCCAGTGAGGACAGGAGGAGCTCATCAAAGAAAACCTCGCTGACAGCTTATCTACCCCTCCTCAGGCCCACGGACACTCACGCCCATCAGGGCAGCTTGAGAAGGCTGCTTCTTCCGGCGTCTGCTGTGATGACAAGGCCCCCCCGCCACCCGGAAGGCAGGAGCCCCAGGACACGTGGGAAGATTCCACAGAGCACTGTGTTCCCACCCAGTGAATTCTCACCCCTCATTCACTCTTCTTACATAAGGACAAGAACTGAACAAGTCTGCTGTGTTTTCTGTTGAGGTTTCTATTTCTCTCCTGATTCACATAACCGAGAACATTTGGCCCAGTCCAACTGTTTGTTTCCAACTCAGCAGAAAAATGTCGACATCGATTTCCAGGGTTTTCCCTGAAGGCCAAGGGATCAGCTCTAGTCCCAGTGAGCACAGAACATTCTAACCTTGAATTGCAAGACAGCAAGCTGCCAAGCAGTACTGAATCCGTCCAAGTTCCACTCTGCGAGCACAGGGCTTGGTTTACTGGAGGCACAAGCATCAAGGAACAGATTCCCAACACTTCTTTCACAGCAAGCAAACTGGAACTCCACAACCTTAGGCTTGTTCCAGGTTCAAGGGAATGAAGAACTATGGTAACCCAAAGACAGGCAGAGCTCTGAGGAGCTGTACCCTAAGGCCACCCTTCTCCTGAACAACCGTGCGGGCTTCCTTCAAGGACCTGCTCAGAACTTACTTCTTTAGCAAAATGTGAGCATGTGTGAGGTACTGGGCACCCTATAGGGACATCAGATGGTGCACCTTTGGTGGGGGCATATGCTTAACAGGTCTGCGTGCCAATTAAGTCACCCTAAGTGCTAAATTTCAATCACCGCCATCCCAGGAACGCTGATCAGTGGCAGCAGGGTGGCTGTTTGTTGGAAGACACAGAGTGACTTTGCCACTCCACCTCGGTAGGATTTTGCCAAACAGGCCTATAAATCCCCCACCAAGAAAATGGGGGTGTGGGCATAAAGCGTTTCTCGATAGTTGCTCTCTCGATACAATACAGCAGTAAACTAAATAAGGAAGTTCAGCTGGGCCCAGGCTGCATCTCCCATCCACCTGATGAGGGAATTCAGAGGAGCCCTGGAGAAGGAACATTTTAACCCAGCAGGGAATGGTGTGGAGCCATGCACGTGCACACACACACACACACACACACACACACACACACACACACACACACACAAGCTGTTTAAGCAATTCTTGGGCAGGTGGGCAGGGAGGTAAAAATCCACTCCCTGACTCCTCTTGAGGGGCTAGGAAAATGAAAATGCCACTGATACACTCAGGCAGTTTATCAATATTGCACCAGAAGAGGCGTCCTTTCTGGCATTCCAAAGTATATCTGCTTGAATCAATCTAATCTTTCTGTTTTCAGAACGAGAGCAAGAAAGAAAGGGGAACTGCTAACCTTTAGTTATGTCTCCAATCGATTCCTTGTAATCTCCCTCCTCCTCTTGTTTCCCTTCTCTGTCTGTGTGCATTAGTTACCCCCATACTCCTGGAGAGTGACGCCTCATTGTGTTAGATCTGGTTTGTTGTTTCTTTGCTTTTCCATTCTGGTTAATTAGCAATACTATTTACTAGAATTAATACCTGTTTAAGGGCCCACAACCCAAACTACCAGTATTAGATGAGGGAAAGGGGAGAATGCAATTGCCTGCCTACTCTGGTCCCATTGTCTGCTATTTTTGTACATTTTTCAAACTTAAAAAAAAAATCAGTGAAACTTTTTCATCAAGTGAAATGTTATATGTACTTAAAAATATATGGACAGTAATTTATTTTTATTCATTCGGTAAACAATTTTCATGTATAGATTTAATTCTATGAGCCCAACTGCATAGAATGTAATTATAAATCCAATCAATGAGAGCAAGGCTGTTTTGATGCATACACACACAAAATGGAATACTCATCAGCATCTCATTTCTTTCTCTATCTTGTTTTCATTATATAGTACCAAAATATCCCTGATTCACAACAGCAAGTGACGACCATACGGTAATAGCTTTTTTAGGTTCCTTTTTCATTTCTTAGGATACTTTCCTTAAATAGCTATAATCCAACTATTGATGACTTAACCATCTCTACCTGCACTGTGCCAGGACCTCAGCACCCAGTTATCTGGGGGACATTGTGCAGTGGCACAGCCAGGGATTCCCCACCTGGGCTAGAAGCCACTGTCACCACGTCCCGTCTGTACCCTTGTTTTGCTGTGGCTCCTTCCTGCCATATCCATTGCTTACAAAGCTACTGGAGGAACATCACTTGGTCTGTATGTATAAAGAGCATGTTGAAGCCAACCCACCAAGCTGTTATTTTCAAACCATCCATCCCTTAGAAGGGGAGAGAGTGCCAGAAAGAGTGCCAGGATCTGTGCAGGGACAAGTGAGCTTCTTCAAGGAAGTGATCATGGGCTTCCTCCCTAGGACTGACACTATCTGGGCTCATACCAAACTACGGCGCCTTTTCCTGGAGTCTTCCAAAGCGGCTACCAGATAATTCCACCAACTCACCAAGCCCAGACTCTCACCCAGCCCTCTGTATGTAGGCACTAAAAAACCATCTCATTAAAAAAAATCCACGTGGTATATATACGTGTGCACACATACACAATGTATGTGTGTCTATGTGGGACGTTGTTTGGTCATTGAAAAGAAAATCCTGCCATTTGTATCGATATGGATGAAACTGGAGGGCATTTTGCCAGGTGAAATAAGCCAGATAGAGAAAAACAAATACCGCATGGTATCACTTATATGCAGGATATAAAACAAACCAAAACTGATTTCACAGAGACAGAATATAATGGTGGTCGTTAGGGGTTAGGAGGGGAGGGGGAAGTGGGGAGATCCAGAACAAAGGATGTGAAGTACAAACTTTCAGTTCTAAGAAGTTCTGAGGCTCTGATGTACTTCAGGGTGACTATAATTAATAATACAATATTGTCCATCTGAAAGTTACTGAGAGTAATCTTTTTTTTAAAAGATTTTATTTATTTATTTGACAGACAGAATCACAAGTAGGCAGAGAGGCAGGCAGAGAGAGAGGAGGAGGCAGGCAGAGAGAGAGGAGGAAGTAGGCTCCTCCCTGCTGAGCAGGGAGCACGATGCGGGCCTCAATCCCAGGACCCTGAGATCATGACCTGAGCTGAAGGCAGAGGCTTTAACCCACTGAGCCACCCAGGCGCCCTACTGAGAGTAATCTTAAGCATTCTCACCAAAAAAAAAAAAAAACAACCAAACAAACAACAAACAAACAAAACAAAAAACACAAAACAAAAATCAAGAGAGAGAGAGTGTTAACTATGTAAGGTGATGGAAGTGTTAATTATCTCAATCTTAGCAATCATTCTACGATGCATATGTATCTCAAAGCACCACACTGAGTACTTTAAATATATACAATTCTATTTGTCAATTATTCCTCAATACATTGGGGGGGGGCAGGAACTAACCATCCCAACAGACCCGAGGGGAAGAAAATATCAATCCACCTCTTTCCTCATCTGACCCCAACTTCCGTCTTCACTGGGTCATGAAACAAAAGCATTCATAGAGATAAACAGAGACACCACTATGCCAATAGCTATTTACGGTGTTCTTTTGTGAAAAAGTAAAAGGCGGCCGAAAATATTCTGTTGTAGCAAAACATCAGGACAAGCCTTACTGCCAGCTGTGCATCCGACTTGTCTTACGGCAGCAAAACCTATGTTATAGGAGGCCAGTCTCCATTATGCCCAGTATTTGGACATAAGACACCTCTGAATGTGACAGCATGATTTCTTTAATCAATGTAAAAATACAGTTTAGCAATGAAACCACGAACGTTTAAGGAACCCCTAAAACACCCTCCTGGTAACCTGGTTCAACACAATATCTTTTTGAAAACATCTGTATTAATAACTGGACCAATGTTTATTCCACACTTCCCAAGTAGAAGGATAGGAATTGTCCATTTCTTTTCCTAAGGAAGGAACATAGGATACTGACACTTCTTTGCTAACATACAGCAGTATAACGTAACCCAGAGGAAGGGGACCGGGAGGCTGGTGGGCATCGAAGTATCTCCCGTCTCCTCACCCCCACCCCACCCCCGCACACACACCCCCCTCTCTGAGGAGGATGCACATATTCCCCCGTGAGTGTTTTCTCCTAATTCTTTAGCTTAGGAGTAGCAACCTGGTAGGGGGTTACTGAGACTCTTTCTTGAAGGAGGAGCTGGCTTAGCAAGCTTACTATTCTTCTTAAATGATGAATTTAGGTTAGGATAGGTATAGGAGAACTTATGGACATTTAGGGAGATCTGAGTTCTGCCAGAACCCTTGGCCTGGCCCCTGCACTGCACCTCATCTCATCTTTTCTGGAAAATCTTAGAAAAGCAAGACATGGCCCCTTTTTACCTTGTGTCCAACTGCAGAAAAAGACACTAATCCCAAGGCAAACAAAAGTGTGACCTTGGGCTCCATGACAGTGAGCGATCTAAGCTAGAAGATCCTAAAGTCTCTTTTATTCCTGAAGATCTATTGTTCTAAATCCCGAACAATGCAGATGGTGACCCGGGTGCTAGTCTATAAACCAAGGCATTTTCTTTTGTAGTTCTAGCAGTTCTTAGTGATTCAGGGCTGGCCTGGGCAAGTGTTTTTGTCATTGCAACATACGGGGAGACTCCACAGAACTCATCCATGCTAACATTCATAACTCCACCTACCTGGGGTGGGACACAGTCTAGCTTGGGTGAACAATGGCAAAACCACACTGAAGATGCCAGAAGGTTGGTTCAGGGGCTGAAGCTGTCTACCTCCATCCTTTTCCCACCAACTTCCAGCATGCCTTGCTGTTTCCTCATCGCCCGGTCTCCAATGGCCTCCCCTCTGCTTGCCCGAGACCAGCTGGTTAGATGTTTTTAAAAATGTGGATAGAAGTGATATGGTGACAAAAAATTATAAGGCCTGAAGGGATTTAGAACAATATTTCAGGGGACTGAAGAACTGGATACAACATAAGAGGAGTGTTCAATAGCCAGAAATTTTTGTTGTTGTTTTGGGTTGTTTTCTTTGCACTCCCATTTTAGGGAAAAGAAGCAAACTTACAACAGTGGTTTTCCTAAAAATATGCACACTCCAGATTGTGTCTTTGGCTCAGAAAGCATTTATTCAACTTTCTAACTTAAACAGAAGTTCTCATTCCTTTGGGCAGCCATGAATTCTTTAAGAATCTGATCTAATAAAATCTATGAGCATAAAACAATGACTATGACTTTAATGATATCACTGATATCCTGAATCCTAGGAGGGGTCATGAATCCAAGAATAAGAACCTTCTATAATTCCCAGAAAATGAGAGCTTCTTCAGAAGAAAGAACATTCAGCTCTAAAATTCTATACATTGAATTCAATAAACATTTATTAAGCCTTCTTAAGAGGCAGGGATTAAAAACAAAAAACAAAGACAAAACAAAACTATCTGCTGTTAGGACACAAAGGGAGAATGAGAATCGGTCCTGGACCCTGGAAGCTCACAGTCAAGTACAGAGGCAGAGCTCTGTACACAGATGGTTACACTAAAGAAGACAAAGGTTTGCAACAGGAGGACAGTGTTCAAATCTCTTACTAAGCATGAAAGAAAAGTATAATTAGGTATAGATTCTTTAAAAAGCAAACAGTCAAGACAAATCCCAGAAGATGTGTGTGATTCTGATGGTGACAAGAAGCTACAGAGCTGGTATTCTAAGGGAAGGGAGCAGGGGTGGGTAGAGTCCAGAGGAAAAAAAGCTCACAGAGCAGTGAGAAGAGAGCAAGTCCCTGGGACACACAGAGCATCAGAAGACAGAGATACGTTAGGCTCTACTGTGGATCCCTTAAACATAGGACGGGAGGAGGCTCTGCTAAAACCTACAAATAAACAAGCAAACAAACAAAGGCTTTGGAAGCAGAAGACCAGACTCTGAGTCTTGGTTTAGCCAGCATATCTGTTAGAACATCTTTGGCAGCAAGAAACAGAACACTAAAAATCACTCAAATAATGAGGGATATATGGTCTCATGTCACAAAAGGTCCATAGTTTGCGCGGTTCCATGACTAACACAGCCAACCAACGTCATCACACAGCCACACGATGCACACAGCTCCTCTCTGAAAGCGTTAACACTTAGCGCCGTGCGCCCACCTGTTCGCAAGGTGGTCCTACCACTTTTTGTACCATGTGCAGACACAGCTACACTCACAAAGAAGGACCTCTACTGTACATCTGCTTTTTGTTTCTGAATTAGAAAGGAAACTCTCCCAAAAGCCCTTCCAGCAAAATCTCTGTAGTCACAATGACCAGTATTGAGCCCCATGCCCACATCACGGCTTGAATGAAAGCTGGGAAAACGAGGAGGACAGAGGTCTGGAGAAGGACTTGGTGTTTTCTGTGGTAAGAGATGGGCTCTGCCAGTAAAAAAATAGTGGGTAGTGGCTGCTGAGTAACAGTGAGTAGTGTCTGCCACTGTGTGACCTCAAATAAGTCACTTAAATACTGAAAAGACTTATTAAAAACAAACGTGAAGAAAGGAGATAAGGTTATCTCTCTCTCCTTAGTCTCTTAGAAATGGGAGAAGCAAACAACAGGAAGTAGAAAAATTCTGTGAAAATGTTCAGGTACTCTGCAGATGTAAATGGTTGCTATTATTAATAACATCTAGCATTTATTGGAGGCCTAGTCTGTGTGCCAAACAAATTTCATTACTAAGGGTATTTCAAATAACCTCTCTTTCTGGTGAGGAAATTGAGGCACACAGAGGCTAAGTAATATATTCAACTGGTATGTAGTGAACAAGTTTAAATCACATTATACATAGACTTTTACTCACTGTGCTTCATTATCTCCATGGTATGTTGCCCAACTGAGTATTTCTGTTACTAAAGGTTAGAGAAGGACCCTCACTTTCTGTCCAATTCCAAAGTACTGTAGACCTGTTATCCATCAGACACAGTACCGGTCACAGACTCCTCCTTTACTCTGCCTTCTTCCAGACATCCCTGGAATATGTTTTCCTTACATGAGATAAACTTGAGTTTTAATTCTTTATTGACCTTAGGTCAATGGCACTTTCATTTGTCACTTTTAATTTATTTAAAAAACCTTTGCACCTGAGTGAAATCCAGTGTTAGGGGATGATCCTTCCACTTCGATCACAGAAGTTGGCGGCTTCCAGATCAGGGGTTCCAGACAATGAATGCATGCAGATTTCAACAGAACAGCTTATAATATCTTCATTTTCAGAAGATTTAAGTGAATGTGTAATTGCACTCCATTTGAGACATCAAAGGGATGAGAATTCAATAATAGCTAAATCAGATTAAGAGACCTCAGAGGGGAACTGGAAGGTTGGTATAATGGGGCACACAACGACCACACATTGGCATCCTAAGTCATCAGACAGAGGTAATCCAGCACACACAAACACAATTTGAAAAGAAAAACCAGGAGAAAGGGTGTGATGAATTTGGGGTGTGGGGCCAGCCAGAAAGCAACCAGATTTTTGCCTCTGGGGAGTCCTTAATCCCAAATGGCCCTCATGTTTCCTAAGAATCCACACATAATTTAATAAAACATTTCTTTATGTAATATTTTCTGAATCCCACTGAAATAGTGTGACTGAGTTACATGGCTACTAGACCTCCCTGAGGAACTCACAAGACCGACAGCCAACGGTGATGCAGACAGATAAAAGGGTTTATCCGTAACCGACTCAAGACGAGGCACAGAGCAAACTGTAGAATACGGGACAGCCCTTTTGGACGGCAGAACATTTTTAAGTAAAAATCTACTATATCCTCCCCTGCCTCTGTTCCTCTCTAGAGGTCATTTGCAGTTAGGATATGAGGTCACAGATGGCACAGGAGCTGTGGAGCACTGTCCCAGGAGTTTCCACGAGAGAAAAACTACAGCTCTCACACAAGGCCAACTCACATCTCTCTCCCCTCTTCTGCTGAAAGTTGAAGTTCTTTCCTGATAGTGACTAGCAAAGAAATGCATGTACTAAAAGGCTTTTATACACTCATCCTAAAGCCAATTCATTATATTTAGGAAACAAACCTAATGGACTTAAGTTGTTCTTTGATGCAAGTCTTGAAAATAGAACTTGTTTTTCTATTCTTCAAGGTGAGGGACACTATCAACTCAAAAAAAAAAAAAAAGTATTCTCTCCAAAAGCTGTTAATCTCTCAATGCTCAACACTTCAGTCCTCCATAGCCTTCTTTCTTCTCCTTCTCCTCTTCCTCCTCTTCTTTTTTGAATAAAAAAGAGGGTAATTCCCAAAGCATCTATCTATATCTAGTGGATAATGTTAACCATTTCATATTCTCCTTTCTCTATTTAAATTACTGTGCTCTAAATTATATTCTATTTTAACCATCTGCATTACATTAGGAGAGCTAGAGAGATGCTGAATTAAATGATCCTTTTTTTAATCTAGAAAAAGTCCTGATACCAGTATCAATGTAATCTCCAAAGAGTACCAAGATCAAAAGATCATACAAAATATGAGGAACCTGCATACTCAAGGCAAGACCTCTCTACAAGAGGGAGAGTAAACTAGAAAAATTAGACCTGGAGAGACCTGAAGGCAAAGCTTCAAGACATGAAAGCAAATGAGGCTAGGGAAGAGGGGGAGAGAAGCAGGAAACTCAGTGAGTTCTTTGGAGAGACACAGCTCAAGGAAGCCACACAGAATACCCCGCGTAAGTCCACTGTTTTATAAAGAAACCAACCATATACCATGCTCTCCTCATTTCTCCCATAAGAAGGGAAGAGACAGACCATCTTCCTTTGACTTAAACCTTATTTGAACTAGGTCACTGGGTAGTTATAGAAACACAAATAAGGAGTTATAAAACAGTAAGAAATTATTTCTTGCATTATCTTCTTTTTGGAAATCTAGAAAACAAAGAGAGGAAATGCCTATGACTAAGTTGAAGGGGAACAACCGGAGGTTGTAAGGAGAGGGCAAAGGGATGTGAGAAATGGAGAAGTTCCCTTTTAACTTCCCACATACACTGATCTGAGGAATACAGACCTCCAAGCTCTCAAATCACTCTCTGTCTGAATTACAGACACTATCTAAATATTAAACTCTCCCGACACGAGAACCCACACACGAAATGAACACACCATTAAGCAGCAAACTGTGTGTTAATGATGAGGAGCTCTTCTGTTCCTATGCTTCCTTATGCTAAGCTTCAATATAAAGAAATGAACCCTTTCCTTTTCTACTTTTGCATCTTGGTTTTTTGGCTGTTATTCATGGATCTGAAGAGGTTAACTCAATTTTTAAAAATACTGTTTTTTCAAGGTTAACACAACACACTAACAGGAAGCTAATAAATAAAGATTTGCATCTTATGGTGATCCAAGTGTCAGAAGATGAACCTCAATAAAAATGGAATAAAAAATGAGAATACGGGCTTTAATTTTTTTTTTTCATTTTCTCTTCTCATTTACCATACAGTGAAACTAAAACAATAAGAATAAAAAAATCAGAGATAGTTAATAGGGTAAGTTCAAATATTTTCTTTTACTCTGGGAAAATCTTAAGGTGAACCAGGGAGGAAGAGAAACATTTTACTCTCTTTTAAAAAAAAAAATAAATAAGCAATAACAACAGACCTCTATTAACAGATCTTTTGTCCCCCTTGTCTGAGTGCTAAGGCGTGATGGGACACCATTTGCCCAAGAGGAAATTCAAATCTTAAAAAAGCTGGCTTGAAAGTGAAATTTAAATAACATCTTGAAATCCCAAGTAAAATCTATTAATAAATAATAAAGGCTTCTGTTGGAGGAAAGAATCCTCTAGAAGTTAAATGATTGTTACGCATTTCTTGTCATTTAATCACAGAACCAGAATGCTTCTACATGACTCTTGTTCTAATCCTCTACAATGGCATCTAGGTGACTGGTGGGTGGTTATAAAAATATTTAGGACTTTGTCATTCTTTGAAAGGAAACGTAAAACAAAATTGGAAAGGACAGCAAAGATCACGTAACTCTAACCACCTCGTCTGACAAATGGTGGAAGTTATACTTTTAGAAGAATCTGTTCTTGAATAAAGAGCTTCTGAGAGTAAGGAATAATCTCGACATGCCATATGCTGACTCAGAGCATGATGCAGGGGTTCCTGTGTACAGAAGGAAGGACTGGAGGGGACCAGTTCTGACATGGGGGAGCGATCAAGAAGTCAAGTGAGGACCGCAACCAGGAGCGTCAGGCCTACACACCGGTTTTGTGAGGATGAGAGTCATATAATTGGAGGGTCTCTCTTCAAGAAACAGAATACAGAATTATGAATAAAACAAGGTTTAACAGTGAACATTTATGAGAAGGACAAATTACCTCACAACAAATTACCAGTGCCTTAAAAATTCATGTACTTTTTTGCAGTTTGGCAAAGATAAGAAAATAGAAATGTTTTCTGATCTCAACCTAGCTTTCCCTCTGTACGTGACACCATCTACGATTCCCCCCAAATGCCCAGCAGGCACAGGAGCCAATGCCTGTGAAGGCTCTGACTCTTAAGCTTCATTAGCTTCACTGTACAGCCCCCTTACAGTGGGATTCCACGTTAGACGCTCATTAAGAATGGAGCTGTCCATTCCCGCAGTCCTGGGTTGTGAATCCAGAGAGATGGACTTATGCTTGGCTCCCGGACACTGAGGAAGCCAATGCACTCTTGGGGCTTCCGTCTCCTCCATGGTTACACTACACGTTTGTAAGACCTCTTCCCATTATAATACCATCCAATGCCAAATGCCCCTATCTACTCTATTTTCAGTGTTCCCAGGCTTAGTATGTGCTACTGTCATTGCTCAAGCTAGCGATCTGAGTGAATCCTTGACTCTCTCCCCCAAACCTAATCAGTCACTAAGCCCTACGAACCTCTCTCATTAACCTCACTTCAACTGTTCGGCCTACTGCACTGCCTTTGACAATGCCCCAGCCTTCTGTCCTGCTTCCCTCCAGCCACCTTCTGCACTGCTACCATGATAATCTTTTTATAACAGCAATGTTGTTTCCCACCCCCCACTCTTCAAAATATCTGCGTGCTCTCCCGTTGATCTTAAAGTTTAAATTTCATAATCTGACTTACAAGGCCAAGTATGACATGGCCCCTACATGCACATTCCAATCACTCTCTTTCCAATACGTCTTTATCCTCACAAGCGCACGTGAACCCAGATCTAATGCTCTCTTGCTGATTTAAGAACTTCAATATTTGTTAATGGTCTGACTAACTGACTGCAGTTATATTGGTGATCGACTTTTCCAGCATAAACAACATGTTCCTGAGCAATTATAATAGCAAGCATCTAGAATAGAGTAGGATCAAAAAATCTGAGGAATTGTAACACAAGGGCATTGCTATTTCATGAAATTCTAATCTTAGGAATGATATTCCAAACACTCTGGATTTCCTCTCGGAGGTTTAGGTTGATTAAGAAATTAACTACCAGACAATTCAATGCTGTGCATCTCTTTTGGGAGGGCTGGTAGTTATAAAATATGCCTATGAACCAATCCAAAGGTTTACTGATTTTTCTGTCCTTTCATTTAAAAGTGTTAGCTTTCACGCACAGATCCGCAAAATACCCAAAAGTTGACTGAGAACTGCTTCCCATTTTGTGAGTTTCTTCTATCCAGAAATGGACAGCCCTGGCTCAGTGCAAGTATATCAGGATGCATATTTGGAATCAAAGTCTGAATTCCAGGTCTTTCAACTATTTCTTATAGGACACTCAAAACTGCTTCCTTTGTACAATGGGACAAAGCCAAATCAAGTCTATATGTTGGTAGGATAGAGACCTAAAGTTAGAAGTTGAGAAGGCTAGATTCTGGTTATAGAGTCAACTTTAATTCCTCGTATGACCTTAATCAAGTTAACTCTTTTTCCCCTTTTTCCTATTGAATAAGATTGATAACATTTGAATTCCATTCCTAACTGGATTATTATCACCAGTTTAATTTATGGAATACTTTTTAAAAATTTTTTGTCACTCTGCTAAGCATTTTGAATAATATAATCCATATACATCCTTTAAGATTTATTTATTTTAGAGAGAAAGAGAGTGTGCATGGATGCAAGTGGTGGGAAGGACAGTGGGGGAGGGAGAATCTTCAAGCAAACTCCGCACTGAGTGCAGGGGCTTGACGTGGGGCTTGAACTCAGGACCTGAGCCAAAACCAAGAGTCGGCTGCTTAACCAACTGAACCAGCCACCCAGGCACCCCAGTCTATGTACGTTCTTTAAGCTATCCTATGAAGCCAATACCTTCTATATTTTTATTTTTTTTTGTCATTTCCGGATGACAGAGAAGTTTAAGGAATTTGTCCAACATCAGCTATAAGTGGGATGTTGGCATCTGAATCCAAATAAACTTAGACCAGAGCTCAGGTGCTTAACCACCATGCTACATGGTCTCGAGAGAGAGCAAAAGACAGAGTTTCAAAGAGTATACTTCTTGCTTTCAATCAGCCTGGCGCCAAGCTCTATCTATCATCTATCCATCTATCTATCATGTATTTGGTTGTTTTTCTAGGCACTGACCACAATCCATATTTGTTTTTCTAGGTGCTACTGAGAAGGCAAAAAGAGAAACAAATACCCGCCCTCATTGCACATTGTAGCTGAGAAGGGCCTCACAGAGCTGAATGCTTTAGAAAGGAAGTAGTGTGGGAATAAAGAGCAAAGGAGCAATCCCTAGCTGGATATAAATGGGATCTTTTCAAGTTCTTACAGCAAGCAGGTGCTTGACACACAGTATGTCATTTAATTCATTTCACAATGCTGGGTGATAGTATTTGGGATTCTCACACAGGAAACGGGACGGCCTGGGGCTTGGGTCACACCTATGTAAGCTTAGATCTTCTTGGCTTCTGATCTGGAGAGGGGGCTTGAAGGAGAGGCTGAGTTAGCGTTTCCACACTCCTGAGGAGGGGTCAGCTTTGCGTCTCTCCTGCTGAGACCTCTATGGACTCCACAGGCCAGAGAGTCACACCTCTCCTCATCCACCAGCATGTATAAAACACGGAGGGGTCATGTGCAGAAAAGAGGAGAGAAACTTCCCAAGAGCCTACAACAAGACCATTTATCTGCCCCTCTGCAATGAAAAAAACTGGAAGTCACTCAAATGTCCCCAACTCAAACACAGGAAACAAGGCTTCGGTAAAGAAAGATAAGAAAGACTAGAAAAGAATGGCATCTCGGTCCCACATGGGAAATCCGTTGCAAAAATGGATAAGTATGTCACTGCTGCTTCTCTCTTTTTAATCCTTTAATCCTAAATCAAGACACTAGTAAAATTCAGAAACCCAATACCCTGTCTGCCCTAGGAAATGCAAATCTCCCAGGAAAAACCCAGTTGCGGACCCACTGTAAATGGCCCTCTGCAGAGAGAAGGACGTGTGCTGTTCAAAAGCTGACCAGGAGTGTGAGGGGCTCTCTGGGCCCATCAGGAGGGGGGGCGTCCGGGAAGTGATTCAGAGACACTGGGGGAGGGGGAAGTGCCAGAACTCACTGCCTGGCTGCTGTAGGAGGCTAGAAGAAAGAAAAAAGAAAAAAAAAATCTATTTTCTTGAAAATAGAACCTCTTCCTCTTTCCTATTTTTTTTTAAACTGTCCAAGATTAATGTGGCAAAAATAAAATGCCCCACAGGCTGCTTATTTTGACGCTTACTACAGCACATAAAAGTGAGGAATTAGCATGGAATGAATAATTTATTTAGTGCTTTACTGTTGTTTTAAACAAATCACTTCCATGAAAGTAATGTGTATTCAAGCAATAAATCACTGTTTAGCACTCTGTCGTGAGGAAAAGATACCACTTGGCAGAATTATTGAATGGCAGTGCCTGGCAGGGAGGCAGGCACAATAAAGATAAAGGTGATGTCCTTGCACTTTGGGATTTCAAAGAAGGCTGGGTATGAGCAAGATTCAGCAATGAGGCCCTTTTATTTAGTCACAAGGTTTAAATGAGCACCTACTTCTGCTAATGCATCTGATATTATGACTAGCAGGGCATAACTTATTACCTCGGAGCTACTGTTATTTTACTAAGGCAATGAATATGGGCCAAGCACAGAACCTAAGTGTTTGGGATACACTGTTAAAATAAAACAGTGAATTCTATGCCTCTGAGTTGGTCACTACTCTGGGGGCCTTCAGACCACTTTATAGATACAATGTGATAAGTATTAAGATAGTAGTGCATAGGGGCGCCTGAGTGGCTCAGTGGGTTAAGCCTCTGCCTTCGGCTCAGGTCGTGATCCCGGGGTCCTGGGATGGAGCCCCACATCGGGCTCTCTGCTCAGCAGGGAGCCTGCTTCCCCCTCTCTCTCTGCTTGCTTCTCTGCCTACTTGTAATCTCTCTCTGTGTCAAATAAATAAATAAAATCTTAAAAAAAAAAAAAGACAAGACAGAAGTGCATACAAAATGCTACGAGGAGTTGCCTGCTAGGGGGGATGGGAGTCTGAAAAGATTTCACTGTGGATGGATAGCTAAGGGGGCTAGAAAAGGGGAAAATCATACCCTACAAGGGTTGTGTGGGGCCAGAAGAATGATATTTGGGTGGAGAAGGTACGTTTTTAGGTGGTCCAGCTCAGTGAGGGTGGAGAAGGAAATGAGAGAAGGGAGGCAGGAGGAGAGGCTTGAAGGGGGATCAGCAGAGACGCAAGACGACCCTCAGGGACCCTGTGCAGATGCTGTGTGTCCTAGATACGTGGGTCTGAGAGACCACAATCCAAAACCAGTGTCAGTCTGGAAGGCAAGGCTCTGAACGCTATTCTTTACTGGTCTTACCAATTACCAAATCAATCTGCATCAGAACCACAGCAAGGAAACTGGTTCAGGCCAAAAAAATGACCCTGGTTCTCTCCTTAAAGTCAAATCGCACAGTGGAATGTTCTATTGTCCCAGCTTTATGAAGTTCTTGGAATGAAATAATAATCCTAGTTTTTGTTGGGGAAAGAAACAAAGTAGTCCCCACAGGGCTGAAAACTAGCTCAGATTACAAATTTTGAAAAAAAAAATTTTTTTTTTTTTAAACCAATGTCACAAACATAACCTGAGGTTAGACACTTAAAGCTGAGATCCCCACAGCCTTCCATGAGTTCTGGCAACTAGTGACAATTAGTACAGGCTGGTGATACCTGTCACTTACAGTGCAGAAGGCTGACGGCTTGAGGTTTACACATCTGGAGGAAGAGCAAAACCCTTCCATTCTATCGACTGCATCAAAGGTTTCTGCTGCAAAAACCTTCAACTCATTTCCTTCTGGCTTCAATAGTAATAATTAATAGCATGTCACCCTCGAGGCATTTAGAAAACCAGTATTCCCAGCCCTACTTTAAGTGGTTTAAGAAAGAATAAACTCTTGGCCTCTTTTTCAAGATAGTCTCAACTTGGCCAAAAATCTGCTGAAAGCTGAAAACAACACTTCTGGCCACTGGAGTGAAGGTGACAGGCACTGAGAAATGTCATGAATTTGATGCTTCTCGTCACCTTAATGATATTTGTTGCTTTATTATTTTTTTTTTAACTATCTCGGTGTCAGCATTTTATCAAGCTCAGACAAAACTCAAAACGTTGTTGGCTACCAGCCAACCAGAAATGCTTCACCCTCAGGAAGAAACTAATCAATGAACAGCTCTCTACTGAATGTTCACTATGTTCACGCCAGAACCGGTAGACCCTATGGGAGACAAAAGGATAGAAAATGTAATTTCTGCCACCCAGGTGTTTACGATCTAGGCAGAATCAGATTATCATTCTCTTGTTCAGAAACACTCCAGGTTCCTTTGCCTCAATAGGACTGAATTAATTCCCTCTTCTTCCACAGGACATCAAAGGTTCATTCCATACAGCACGTATCCACTTTTTTTTTTGTTTTGTTTTGTTTGTTTTTTGTTTTTTTAGATTTTATTTACTTATTTGACAGAGAGAGAGATCACGAGTAGGCAGAGAGGCAGGCAGAGGGAGAGGGGAAAGCAGGCTTCCCGCTGAGCAGAGAGCCCGATGCGGGGCTTGATCCCAGGACCCTGGGATCATGACCTGAAACGAAGGCAGAGGCTTAACCCACTGAGCCACCCAGGTGCCCCTCCACTTTGTTTTTTTATCAGCTGCCATTTTCCTTGCAATCCTGCCTTCATGACCGCCCTGTTATTCTTTGAACCACCATGAATTTTCAGGCTTCTAGGGCTTTCTTAATTTCTAATACTCAGCTCAAACATCACCTCCTCCATGAAACCATCCCAGCCTCTCTGGACAGAGTTTGTGGCTCCATCTCCCCTCTTTAGCCTACGTATTTCACCTATGACCTAAGCACACTGCTTTCACTATTTGTTTACCTGTCTCTTCCATTAGGTTATCATCTAGTTGTTGAATTTTTAAATATAATTTCTTGTGCTTGGGGCTCCGGGGTGGCTCGGTCAGTTAAGTATCTGCCTTCAGCTCAGGTCATGATCTCAGGGTGCTGGGATCAAGCCCCACATCGGGCTCCCTGCTCAGTGCTTCTCCCTCACCCTCTGCCTTTCCCTGCCTCCCCGCCCATCCCACTCTCCCACCTCCACTCATGCTCTCTCTCTCTCAAATAAATAAAATCTTAAAAAAATGATTTCGATAAAAAATATAATTTCTTGTGCTAAGATGGAATAGGACATAAAAGAAGCCCCAGTATATGGTCAATGAATAATTACACAATGTACAGGCATGTATGCTTAATAATGTGAGGCAATTTGGAGTGAATGAAATTATTTATACGCTTAAGCCCACCGCTATCCTTGACACACATTTGATGCTCAATAAAAGTTAGCTTGGTTAGAATCAAATGCCCATTGAATATTATAGTTTGGAGAAAGATAGAGTACAAATTATACTGCTGGCTATACATTCTCAGAAGTTCGGACTCAGGGTGAGCATGGTATATTTGTGGTTCATCATTTAAACCAGCCTGACCCAAGATAGCAATGATGTTTGAAAAAGATGGCTTGTAAAAATAAGCTGAGGTAATTTTTGGATGGTCTCTAATGGCAGGTTGAGAAATCTCTAGAACTTGTGTGTATCTACGTGGCAAAATATAAAGAGGAATTTAAGATTTTTGAGCACAGAGGGGACCCACATAATACTGAAGATACAAAGCCATGTATTTTAAATCTGACACCTATGTAAGAAATGGATTCTCAGGTACCATTGACCTTTTTCTTAAAGAATAAGATTGTAGGTACTTTAGGCTATGAACCACAAAATGTTTGTCACAACTACTCAGTTCCACAGTTGTGTCATGAAAGCTGCCATAGACAATATGTCCACAAATGGGTGTGGCTGTATTCCAAAACCTTTACAAAACCAGGTGATATGCCAAATGTGGTCCTCAGACTGTAGTTTGCCAACCCCTGGATTAGAGCAATAAGTGGGTGAAAGTGAAGGATACATTTAAGTGTCTATTTAAATGCAATGGTGCAAAATTTTGGAGGCTGTACCAGGGTGGTAGGAGTAGAAATGGAAAGAAGAGAACAAAAGAAAGAGAGATTATGGTGGTTTGGGGGGACAAGGGGACTGATGATGTAGAGGAAAATGAGCAAGAATCTAAGGTAGTAACTCTCTAAGGTTTTGGAAAAAAGAGGACTAGAAGACTAGAGGCATCTTTGACAGGACAGGGTCTTCTGGGTTAAGCATCTGGGAGAAATTCTCCTAAAAAGTTTGGAAGAAAGCAATTTGAAAAGATGCATACATATATGGGAACAAGAAACTTAAGATAATCAAAGAATTGGACAGCATTTTGGTGCTAGGGGTACCTAGAGATTACTAAAATTATTAAATTAGTCCAAAGTTGCCATTTTATAATGTAGCAGGGTCAGCAGTGTTTACATTATAGATCATTAAGCAGAGGACACTCAAACCACAGCAGCCGCAAATCAGGCTTGGTTTGTCCTACACAATACCAGCCCACAGCAAGTCTACAAAACGAAGTGGATCAAGTTGTCAGCATTTAAAAATCAGGAATTTATATACTGAACTGGAATTCTTACTTCTCTTGAAAAAAGAAAATCAGAAAAACCTAGCAACACTAGGTTCCTATACCCACATAGTATAATTAGCCAGCGGGATACAGCAGTTGCTGCTCCTTAATAAAACCTAAATTCTCCTTTCCCAGAGCAAACTCCATGCCCTTACACACAGACACCGGTTGTGGTGCTAGTGAGTCCTGAGTGCAATGTCGGCCCTGGAGGCAAACTGCCAGGTTGATGTTCCGGCTCTGCCACCTTCCAATGGGAGGTAATCTAACTTCCATAAGCTCCAGTTTCTCCATCAGGGAAGTGTGGAATAATTTCAGCTCCTTAGAGGCTCTCAGAGGATTATTGTGAGGATTAACTAAAATATTCTAGCACCGGCCCAGAGCAGTCCCTTAAATGTTAGATACTGTGACTGTTATCAGGAGGGAAAACTGAAGCCCACAAGGTCACATGGATTGCCCAAGTCCCTACTCTGTGACGGAACCAGTAAGAAAACTCATATCTCATGACTTCAGGGCTATTTCCAATACTCTAAGAGTACTCTACCACGAATGCAACTGGGATGACTGGAAAACCTAACAAAGGTACGCCCTGAAACAAGAAAAAAGTAAAAGGAACAAATCAGATATGATGATGGGCCAGTATGATGAAGCATTCCCATGGGTAATATCCAACAAATGCAGTATACTGGAACAGACAATACATGTGTGTCTGACTTTTTTTTTCCCCCCAAAATCCACGTGAAAGATTTCTAAACATTTATTCTATCATTTGTGGCATAGTAAAAACCAGCCCACATCTCAAATCAAAGTTTGGTGACTTTAAGCTGCATTCTATCCTGAAGAACAACTGTGGGTAGAAAGACCTGCAAAAATACCCTGGAGCTACTTTGTCCTGCTTATGAATTCTAAGTCCCTGTCTGTTTCAAAAGTGGAGGAAGGGGCGCCTGGGTGGCTCAGCGGTTTAAAGCCTCTGCCTTCGGCTCAGGTCATGATCTCAGGGTCCTGGGATCGAGGCCCACATCGGGCTCTCTGCTCGGCAGGGAGCCTGCTTCCTCTCTCTCTGCCTGCCTCTCTGCCTACTTGTGATCTCTCTCTCTCTCTGTCAAATAAATAAATAAAAAAATCTTTAAAAAAAAAAAAGTGGAGGAGGAGAAGTGCTAAGTCAACCAACTTCGGCTAATTAGTTCTTTCTATTTGGTGACTGTAAATCAGTGACAAGCAAACTTCTAATACTTTCACCCTGGCTGAGAAGTTTGCTGCCACTCACCATCCATCACTTCTGCCTGTAAGTGGCCTTGCTGAGCTTTTTCTAAATAGCATCCAGTTCTCTGGTTATATGCATGCCCTCTTTTCTGCAGCCCACAGGAAAATATGCTGGTGGCAGCTGTTTGTAATAAGCTGAAGGCTTTGTGAGACCAATTGTAATGCAAGGTCATATTTTCTAAGCTGTTTATAGATTGCAATTTGTAAGGTTATAATGTCACATGCTGTCAATAATTCAAGGTGGAGAATTACAACTGTTAATAGGTCATCAATTCTTCATTCTTCTCCTTCAATGTTCATTCTCTTGAGAGATTTAATTTGTTTCATGGGAACACGATTCCTTGAACTTTGAACTAAAGGTTTCATTTGTTTGTGAGGGGAAAAAAAACGGGGAGGTAATACGGTAAAAGTTTCAAGGGATTTGAACCAATTAAAAGACCACAGTTCGGATAGGAGACTCATAAAGTCTATTTTTCAGGAATCCAGTGATCCAGAAGATGTCTTTATGTTGTCGGTATATGAGAGGCTTAACACCGTCCTTCCCCCCAAATCAAAAAATAAAATAAAATACAAGCAAATGTTGCCAAAATCCACCTAATACTAGAAACTAAAGGAGTTTCAACCTGTTTTCAAGAATGCATTTGCTATAACTGTGGGCTGCAGGAGTCTGTCCAAATGCTTCATCAGGGAGAGTAATTAAATCTGAATTCTAGGGGTGCCTCGGTGGCTTAGTCAATTAAGCATCTGCCTTCAGCTCAGGTCAGAATCTCAGGGTCCTGGGATCGAGCCCCACATAGGGCTTCCTACTTGACAGGAGTGTGCTTCTCCCTCTTCCTTTGCTCCTCCCCCTGGGTCATGCTCTCTCTCTCTCTAATAAACAAAATCTTTTAAAAGAATCTGAATTCTAGTGAGATCATGGGTTCTGAGCATGTTGCACCTGTTTTTTGGAGGGAGGGTATAAATTTCTTTGAGTATCTGATGAAAGCTATGGACACTAGATATACCACTTCCAATGAACAATGGCTATAAACAAAATTCTGAGGCAACTTTCTGAAGCTCATTTATTTAACTCTGGGTAAAGAAGGTCATCAGTTATAAAGATGCAGATGCTCTTTCTCACACAACCCATGTGCTTTCAAAACAGAGGATAGAGGCAGACGATGTAATCACCTCTCCAGGACACTTACAACCACAGAGGATTCAAAAGAATAATTGATTTTTCATTTTCGAGAATTCTATCCTTGTCTCCAACTTTAGACTGAGGCATACAAAAAAAAAAAAAAAAGCAGTGTTCAGGAAAATAACCAGTTTTCCAAAGAGAAGACAGAACAGGTCTCCTTATTACAGTGCAAAGGGACATTTAACAGCCTGTTTGTTTTGTTGTCTGTTGGTTTTTCCTGACACCTCCTTCTCTGTAAATGCTTTCCCAATTGCTTTATTCTTCTGTGTCCATTTGGGTTTGAAACTCTCATGGATATGCTGTGAGCAGCTCAGAAAATGCAATGAGTACCAAACATTCACTGAGGGTTACTGAGTTTCTGACCCCAAGACCCATCCAAGCCTATTGGCTTTCATCATGTTTGTAGACTTCCAAATCCTAAGTCAGCAAGAGTCAGACATCAATACATTAGCCAAGGCATGGTAATTATTTCTCCAAGGATTTTGGTACCTGTAGATGGTCAGGTATAATTAAAAGAGATAGAACATAGTGTTGGATTAGATTGTGTGTAAGAGGCTAAACTGGATTCCTAAACCACAAGAAAGGCCATTACTGAAATGTGATCAAGGAAAATGCAATCTTAGATTCCACCACGACTTAATGCCTAAGATTCTCACGGTGCTGACTTACAAGAATAACATTAATATATATATAACACTAGGGGGAATATACATATATAAAACTAGAGCTAAATAAATATTGATATAGAGGAACTGCTAACAAAATTGTGCTTCTATCTTCCAAGCTAAGGAGCGTGCTTTTTCAACATACTGTATATTCATTAGCCAAGACAGCTAGGCTTGAAATTTCACAGTATGTTAGTCCATGGAATGTGGAAATGTAAACAGAGAACTGTGCCCAGTTTCAAGGATGAGAAAACTAATTTAGATTTTAAGGGGGTTGGGGGGAACTTTTCTTTCATCAAACTATTTACCATTTCAGAAATCTATCTGAACTCACAGTTAAGAAAAATATCTTCTCAAGGCACTCAGTTGTTTAAGACAAAGCTTTCTATTGTCTTATGTTTCTTATGGGTGTAATTTTGCTCCCGGTCCCTTAAAGAGATCAGTATCATGGGTAAAAGATACAAACAAGATCATCAAATATTCTAGAAAAAACAAAGTTCTGTCTTGCTGGTTGTAGCTTACCAGAAGAGCATTTTAATATTATTAGAATATTATCAGAGTTTGCCTAAAATTTACCCATTAATATGTTGATCCTCCCACTGTTAATTTTTTAATGATAAAAAAGAGCAAATAAAGAACATCTGATTATTCCTGAAGGCTGTCTATAGAAAGTTCTATGATATCAGAGACCTGATTATTTTTATCTTACACCATGAGTTCCTAGTTTCCTGGCACAGGATTATAACTCTAGGTCAAATGAATGAAATACCAAAGGTGCTACTAAAAAAAGAACATTCAAATGTGTGCTGACTTCTAAAATTTATTTTAACAATATACAGTTTACTGCCTAACTAGGCATGATTATATATACAGTTGCATTCTGATGTTATTTTCTTATATAATCTATCCTTATAGGCAATGGACAGGATTCTGAAAATCAGAGACAGTGTTTTTTCTCTTTTCATAAGTCAGTGGAGGCCCTGCCAAAAACAGCACTGCTTTTTTTCTGTCATGTAAGAAGTGAATGTGGTTGCCATTCAAGTAAAAAGTGCTTCCTGCTAACCAAGGATTTACTGACTTTTTGTCACTACTGGAGTTCCATAAGCCACACTGCCCATCGTCTTTGAAACCAGGCTGTGCCCATATTAGTAGCCATTCTTATGAATAGTAACCACTGGTAAACATTTATTTAAGTTCATACAATGCACTGCCATCTCTATGTTTGACTTTACCACAAACTTCCTGAGTGAAGAACTCTATATAAAACAGCCACAGTAGCAAAACAGAAGCCTAAGTCACCTAAACAGCAGCGATGGTGAAGAATATTCCAGTAGGGGAAATAATGGAAAAATTCTTGTTACTTCTAAGTTGTCCAAGGCCCTAATGACAACTTGGAAAGGTCACATCTAACTTTATGTTCATACGTAGGGTGGTATTTATTAAGAAAGATGACAATTTGTTAAAGGCCAGTTGTTAAAAAATTTTAAATGCAAGAGCTAATGACTTTTGCCAATTGGTAATTGCCAATGCAATTACCAATGCATTTTATGGAACAGAGGAACTGGAGTGGAATACGGGACCACATATATAAATAGGATGATACATTTTTTTCAAAGATTTAATTTATTTATTTTAGAGACAGAAAAAGAGAGAAAGAGAACAAGACCACGCAGGAGGAAGGACAGAGGAAGAGGGAGACACAGAGAGAAGCAGACTCCCAGCTGAGTGCGGAGCCAGAGGACTAGTAAATGAGATCACAACCTGAGCCTAAACCAAGAGCTGGACATTTAACCAACTGAGCCATCCAGGCACACGAGGATGATACATTTTAATCAATTATAAAAGAGAATTCTGAAACAAGTCCCACTGAAACATTATTTCAATAATCAAAAGAGATTTTAAGAGGATGGAATGATAATTTATAGCTGAGAGTGATATCTTTTTAGAAATATTTCCAATGGCACAAGCTTATTTACTGGCATATAAACTGCCTGACCAATGTCTCAAGTATTTGTCAGATTTTCTTGCAACGCTTTAGGCATAGCTACATCAATTTAACTTTACAGAAACGACATAGTGATCAGCATTCTTAATCATAAGAATTACTGTTCTTGGCCATGATTCATGTGGTAGTAAAAGACATGG
Source organism: Ailurus styani (assembly GCA_002007465.1). Taxonomy (NCBI): domain Eukaryota; kingdom Metazoa; phylum Chordata; class Mammalia; order Carnivora; family Ailuridae; genus Ailurus; species Ailurus styani. The sequence continues at coordinate 315,346 of LNAC01000589.1, forward strand.
AAGTGAATTTTATCTTTATAGGTAATTCTTAAAAACTTATTTCAGAGATGGTTTCAATCCTGAAACCTCATGGACACATGAAGATAATGGAAACATTAGCAAATGTGAACTACCTTCTCATTAAGTTGCTTAAAACATGGATGAGCAAATTTTCAGACTTCTGTATTCCATGCCTGTCTTCCAAAGCCTTGTAAGTGGAGACATATCTTGCAAGTGGAAACACTATATGAGATATTCTAAAAATCAAGTGGAAATTACCAGAGGCCTTTGATTTAGAATTAGAAAGTAGATTTTCCTTTCTCATAATATATGCCCTTATGTATATCCCATAGCATAGCCAGAATCATGTATACTCTAAATGCCCGGAAAGAAGAAAGAAAAGAACTGAGCATTTACAGAGCACCTCTCACGGGGACTTATGTTAAGTCTGTGCATCTCCTATTATCTCATTCAAGCTTCACACAGCCTTTTGGGGTTTCTATGGTTACTGACAATCTTCCAGATGAAATATGACACAAGGTGCCCCTTTCTCCAAGGGTTCAGTCATTAAGCATCAGAGCCAGAATTCAAATTCTGATCTATTTGTTCACAGATCTAGCATGTCCCTTCCACATCCCTGTATTCTACTGGTAATCATAATGTAACAATTAAAAGTTTCCTAAGAATCAGCTCGATATTAGATAGCAGCCTTGTCCAAAATGAATTCTGAAACACAAATGTTTTCCAGCAGCTTGACTATGATGTGGCTAACTGTGGTTTCCTTTGTATCTATCATACTTTGGGTTTGCTGAGCTTCTTACACATTTAAATGCTTTAATCAAATTTGGGGAATTTTTAGCATATATATATAAACTTATTTTTTCTCACAGGTCAGTCATTAAAGCTCTATTTTTTAAAAAAAATTTTAGAGGTGAGTTTTATTTTCTTTTGTTCTTCAGGTTAGGCAACTTCTATTGGCCTATCTTCAAGTTTATTAATCTTCCTTTACACTCTGTCCAATCTCCTCATCTAATAGTTGTTTTCATTTTATGCAGTATTTTTTTCAATCTGGCTCTTTGTTTTTTTGACAGTTGTCATTTTTCTTCTGAGGCCTCCATCTATCCTCTCATTATGACCACCTTTTCTCTTGAGTCCTTGAACATATTTATAAAAGCTACTTTAAAGTCTTTGTTGTTAATTCTAACAACTAGGACATCTTCAAGTGGGTTTCTCTCGACAACTTTTTCCCTTGACCATAAGTGACACTTTCCATTTTTGTATGACTAGTAACTTTTTACTGTTCAAGGAATTAGATTTTGTTATCTTCCTATGAAGATTTTTTTCCTTTCTAAAAGGCTATTAAAAAATTATTATCCAATTACGTGGATCTTGTGGAAGCTTAGCTTTGTACTCTATCAGCATGAGACAGTTTAGATTTTCACTTAGGCTTCTGGAAAATTCCTTAGTTTTCATCCATAGTCTTTATCCCTAAAGTGTGTTCCTTCTGTGTTTGAATGGAAGACTTAAGGTATTTCTCTCTTGGTTGGACAGAGTTCAAACTATAAACTGTTTCCCTTTCAGTAAGCAGCAGCTGACACCCTGTTTTAGCCCTTTTCATCTTACAACTGTTTCTTCCTTAGTATTCAGGAATCAACAAGTATTTGGGAGATGCTGAGGCTCCCACCACTGTGGCTTCTTCCTTTCAGAGGCATCATCACAGTTACTAGCCTCTTTGGATGCCTCACACCCAAACCGCTGACACCCTGAATACAGCAGCTGTTTCCCTGAGGTCCACCCACTGCGCCACACGAATGGGGGTACGTTCTCAGGGGAAAACACACGTCTCACCCAGTTTGATTCCCTTCTTTCATGAGCTAAATCTCCTTCCGTCTGCCTGTTGTTGACTGCTCTCCATTGTCTTCTGGTAGTTTCTGTGTGTTTGCTTTCCCTTCAGAGCTTATAATTATTATCTGCAGAAGAGCTAGTCCACTACGAACTACTCCTCTAACACCCTAGGGCTCCTTCTCAAAAACAAACAAAACAATCCCCCAAACTCTGTCTTCTACAAATGCTGTTTCCTTTTTTAACTAGATTTCAAACAATGTTTGGGAGACTACAACGCCAATGCCTACAAAATCAGTTGCCAGCTTATGTTCTAGAATGCTCTTCATTCTTTTCTATGTGAATTCAAGGTGGATTCCAGGGCCGCCTTTAAGAAAAAAAATGATAGAAGCAAAAATAGACTAAATGCTTAGAGCAAGGTTGTTTGACCAGCCTCATCCTCCTTTCCTCTCACTGGATTAGAGAGGAATATGGGAAGCTATCAATCTCCCCTTTCTGTCCATGCTCGGTGAATTTCTTGTATCATGTCAAATTAAGTCACCAGAGGAAGCAATGGGAAAGGCAGAAGTGGACCTCCATCTCACATGTCAACTTGGAAAAGCACCTTTAGTCTATAAAATGTGGGTCACACCATACCCACAATCCCGTGGGGCAAAGGGATCGATCTACTTACTCCCAAGATCGAAAGAAGGGGTGAGTTTAAAGTTTCTGTTTGTTCAGGGAGGTAGCAGAGGAAGAGCGGCACCCATATCTCGGCCGACAAGAAAGGTGGGGGATGGGCCGCCTGGGCAGCTCAGTGGGTTGAGCCTCTGCCTTCGGCTCAGGTCACAATCCCAGGTCCTGGGATCGAGCCCCATATCGGGCTCTCTGCTCAATGGAGAGCCTGCTTCCCCCTCTCTCTCTGCCTGCCTCTCTGCCTACTTGTGATCTCTCTCTCTGTCAAATAAGTTTAAAAAAATCTTAGGAAAAAAATAAAAAAGAAAAAGAAAGGTGGTGGATGAAAAATATACTATCTCTGCTTACTGCTGACGAAGGTAAGGCTACTTAGTCCTAACATAAAGCTAGAGAGTTGATAATTATGTCAACTTCTATGTATCTAATAAAATCTGTCTACTTCTGGAGAGAAACTCATTTCTAGGGAGGCTTTGGGTTAAAAAGTGGGTAATCATTTTAATTTTTTTTAAAGAATCCTTTGCAAGAGGGCATCCTTGTAAGTGTAAAGTAGGACAGGTCCTAGGAAGCTTTTGACTGCTTTTCCAGAATTATACATTCGCATGATGCCTACGTATCAGTAGAGCAGGAAAAATGCATTAATATTTAATACTCATATAGCAGTATAAATGCTTGCAATGCTCTACAATAAATAAAATCAGGTCTCAAAATGTGCCTTTTTAACACAATTGTAACACAGAAATATCTTCAGAGTTTGTAATAACCTCCCAGGGGAAACAGCCAGAAGTCCCATCACGTAAAACTACAGTATACTGAGCAAAGTGGAGGAGACTATTCTATAAAACACAATCTTGCACTGATGAGACAAGGATCAAATGTCCCTAGGAGGGGCTTTTTTTTCCCTTCTAATTTAAATGAGGTTAGAATATTGCAAGTGCATTCCCTAAAACTTCCCTTCAGGCTATCTCTCTCCCTTGGCACTATCCTCATTCTGTCAAGTTCACTAATAGTAAGCAATAACCTTGATGTATGGAGAGTTAACTCTCCCTCACTTCTTTTCTCTACTACCCATCTTTAAGCCTCATCTATTCCTTGTCTCCATTCAGCAGGACGTTGCTGACACTTTAAAGCTCAAACATAATGCAGTTTCCCAAGTAGAGCCCCTCCCCATTACCCACCATAGGATGGTGGCTACTTTAAAGTCTTTGCTGTTAATTCTAACAACTGAGACATCTTTAAGTGGGTTTCTCTCGACAACTTTTGTTGTTCCCTTGACGGGGAAAGAGGAAAGGTCAACTCGAAGTTGAACAACTGGTTCTGGGTATGCCTTCACTGACATAATCCATTCTAAGTTAGAGCTTTTTATTATGTGCACATCCTTCCTTAATTCAGCTTCACCTACTAAGCTGTTTTTTTTTTAAAATATTATTTATTTATTTATTTCACAGAGGTAGAGAGATCACAAGGAGGCAGAGAGGCAGGCAGAGAGAGAGGGGGAAGCAGGCTCCCTGCTGAGCAGAGAGCCCGATGCGGGCCTCGATCCCAGGACCCTGAGATCATGACCCGAGCCGAAAGCAGAGGCTTCAACCCACTGAGCCACCCAGGCGCCCACTAAGCTGTTTTTAATATTAAGGGTCATTTGTTGAATAGGTATAAAAAGGGTTGCCTTGTAAAAAAATTCTCTTGTGATGAAGACACTTCTGAGATAGCACATAGCTTCCTTTTTAAGATCATCAGCTCAGAGCCAAGTAGTTGGGAGGAGATAGTCTCCTTAGGTCCCTTAAAACCTAACACATCTTATCCAGTCAAGGCCTGACCGAAGCAAATATTTGTCCTACTCTGAAAACTGAAATCCTTGGGGTGCCTGGGTGGCTCAGTTGGTTAAGCCTCTGCCTTCAGCTCAGGTCATGATCCCAGGGTCCTGGGATCGAGTCCCGCATCGGGCTCTCTGTTCAGCTGAGAGCCTACTTTCCCCCCACCCCCTCTGCCTGCCTCTCTGCCTCCTTGTGATCTCTCTCTCTGTCAAATAAATAAATAAAATCTTAAAACAAAAGAAAACAACTAAAATCCTTCTCACAGCCTGGGGAGTCGACTACGTGCTTCAGATTGCTCTTTCTTCAGAATGAACGCTGAATAGTGCATGGTAGCAAAAACCACAGCAAATGGAAACCAAATGGTTGCAGTTACGAATAATAGCCCTGAAGGAGATCGGAGAGAACCTAAGTCTGTATTTGCCACTTTCCATTTCTACCTATATCATATTCATTTTGTGTGCACACATACGGGTAATACAACAGGTCTTTTAAAAGTGTGAGTAAACAGATTCCTAAAAAAAAAAAAAAGACAAAACCAACTAAAAACACAAAAATGATTATAATTCTATCAAGGGTTTATAATTTAAAGAGATTTATGGACACCTCTTTTAATTGAGGCAAATTACCCTTCTGCAAAATGAATAACGACCTTTTAATTCGTGCTTTTCATTGTTACAATTGTTGACAAAATAAGTTTGCTTAAAGAGAGTCTCATCCATAGCCAATGATTACTGGAGCTCAGTTATTCTACATCGTGTTGAAAAGAAAGCTGTCACTTTTTCACCTGTTCAGTATTCCATGAGCCTAACTAATGTGACTTATGTTTAGCCATTTGTCAAATACCAGGTACAGCACAGAACTTTATGTTCCATTGCCTTTGACTTACGTTTTATATTTGACATGTAAGGCCCTTGGGATACAAGAGAGCTTTCCACCCAAACCAATGCCTACTCAGCATGTGTTCTAGAAGCAAGAGTGTTATTTCAGCTTTCTCGTTTCCTGGTTACAGGACTCAAATGGCTCAATAATTCTCCCCACAGTGATGTGTTTGACAAGCTGGATAGGGAGATGGCACCCTCATTCTGTCCTTTCCATTCCTCAAGTATATGAGATCAAAACCTGAAACGAGGGCACGTTTAGGTGGATTTAACAGGTAAGCTAGGCCGAAATGTTTGGGAGTGCATAGATCTTAATTGCAGTGGGCAATTCTAACTTGAAAATTGATTTTCTCAGGACAGATCTCTGTGTGAGTCCTCAACGTATGCCTCCCAGCTTTACTGACAAAAGTACTCATGCCTTTGGAACAGAGTCAACAGAATCAAGGAAAGGTGAATCCATGATTTTCGGCCTTGAACATCACGAATAATTATCTGTCTTTGATTAAAAAATCATTACCCCAGAAGCAGAGCTGGAATTTAAATCCCAGGCAGGCTAAAGAAAATACTAGAAGGGGGAAAGGGGAAATGCACAGGGAGAAAGAATGGAAGAAGGAGCGAAAGGACAAGGGGAGAGACGAGAAGGAAAAAGCATGAAACTGAGGTTGCATAAAGTCATTTTTGCATTTTCCATTTGTAACTTCATTTTAAAAGTATGCAAACGTCTCATTAATTTCTACATTTAGAATCTGATTCTGATGGTAAAAGTAAATTAGTCTTTTGGGTCTTTTTATCTCCACTTCTACGAGTGATAGATCTGAAAGAGATGAAATATTTTATGCAATTAAATACCGTATGTTATAATGTGACTCAGTGTGAATACTGTCTCAAGAACTTAGTGTGAAGAAAGGAGCAGGGAATAAAAAGGTGAAGACTGAGCAATCGACACAGGATCACAACAGCTAGGTTGTTGGATGCTTGCTTGTCATGGGCTTCTTGGTACATCTCTCAAGAATGACAGTCTGCATGGGCTTTAAAAGCACAGGTTGACAAAGGAGACCTGCTTCTGTACAGGCTTCCCCAACATTCGCGGTGCTCAGACTTCCTCTCCTGGTCGGGATAATAAGGAGCTGGAGTGGCCTTCCGTATAGGCTCAAACCAGGAAAAGAGAGGCTGACTTTGGATTCACTAGCAACAGTTTATAATAGAATGAAAGTATCATACATTTACCTCCATTTTTCCAAATGGGGAAGCTATGAAGTGGTTTCTAATGCTGTGTATCGCAGAACTCCTCTCCTAGGCTTTTCTGTTGACTCCACGACCCCGCTTGTTTCTCATAGGGCTTTCGTGTCAGGCCAAGATGCTGCTCCCTGGGCCAAGGTCCTAAGCACTTCGTCAGTTCCCCTGTTGGGCTGGCGACTCTTCCCGTACACGGGCCCTGGCAGCAGATGGCTCACGTGCTTCGGTTTGTGACACCAACTGCACATGAAGCTCCACTGGGATTTCTGATTACTATAACCCTCCAAGCATCTCTCGTACTCTTTATCATGTCCATTTCACAGATGAGCACAGTGAGGCTCAAAGAAATAAAAGATCCGTCAATGACGTAAGGGAAATGATGGAGGCTGAACTTTGAATTAGAATGTGTGACTTTTAGAGGAGTGTACAAGATTTCCCTTTTTATTTTTTTTAAAGATTTTATTTATGTATTTGAGAGAGAAAGAGAGAGCACCAGTGGGAGGAGTGGCAGAGAGAGGGAGAAGCAGGCTCCCTGCTCAGCAGGGAGCCCAATTCAGGGCTCGATCCCAGGACCCTGAGATCATGGCAGATGCTTAACCAACAGAGCCGAAGGCAGACACTTAACCAACTAAGACACCCAGGCACAACAAGATTCCTTTTTCTTTTAAATGTAATTTTTGAAAGCTAAAAACTAGATAATATTTTTGTTCATTCTGTAGCAAACATGAGAGCCAGTCCGGCATGGTATCCTGCCCCAGCATTCACAGTTGAAACTATCAGCACTTTATCTGAATGTGCTATCTCTGAGGGAACAAAGATGTTCTTTTTGAAGTTAGCCACCCAGGTACATTTTACCAATCTAAGGATGTGATGTGAACAAGGGGAAATAAGATATATAGAAGGGGAAATCAGAAATAAATATTTTCTTAACTTGTGATTCTGATAAGAAAAAATATAGGCCTTTTGGGCGCCTGGGTGGCTCAGTGGGTTAAAGCCTCTGCCTTCAGCTCAGGTCATGATCTCAGGGTCCTGGGATCGAGGCCTGCATAGGCCCTGCTCAGCAGGGAGCCTGCTTCCTCCTCTCTCTCTGCCTGCCTCCCTGCCTACTTGTGATCTGATCTCTCTCTGTGTGTCAAATAAATAAATAAAATCTTTATAAAAAAAGAATTTAAGAAAAAATATAGGCCTTTTAAAACTCTAATTAAATCTAAATCCCAAGGAGTTTCAGGAAACCTGCATGATACCGAAATTCTTCTACCTGCAGAATTGATTTTTTTTTTTTTTGAGGTGAGCTCTTTATGGAAAATGACCACAGTATGACAACAATCCTTAGGAAATATGCTGAATGTCTTAAAAAATAGAACTCAGAGGGCGCCTGGGTGGCTCAGTGGGTTAAAGCCTCTGCTTTCGGCTCAGGTCATGATCTCAGCGTCCTGGGATCGAGGCCCGCATCAGGCTCTCTGCTCAGCAGGGAGCCTGCTTCCTCCTCTCCCTATCTCTCTGCCTGCCTCTCTGCCTACTTGTAATCTCTCTCTGTGTGTCAAATAAATAAATAAAATCTTTAAAAAAAAAAAAAAGAACTCAGAAAAATAATCTAATCAGGTATCCATTTCTCTACCAGTTTGATACTATTCGGCATGTAATTCCATTCTAAGTAATCAGGGAATAAAAAATAGGATTATATCATATAAATAGCAAATAAAGATCACAGAGATACAGTTATAGCAACTGACCCTACTTAAGCTTACAGATACTTTGGGAAAAGGTTCTGAAACCATTTTTTTCATGAAAATGCTATCAATTTAAATAGTGATTTTGATTTTAGCAGCTGATTAAAACTATTTTGGACAGAGGTATATGCCACCGAGCTGTTTCTGCCCTGAAGTAAAAGTAATAGTTCAGATTCAATTTAAATTTTGCTGGCGAACATGCTATTTAGCATTATTTGAATGTGGAAATACTAGTGAAGTCTGGACAACTCAGGATAAAACATTCTGAAATGGTGCTGAATATTTTTGAGGAGAAGGGTAAGATGAAGAGGCCATAACTCATTGATTGCAATCTGTCTACGAGTTGACAAACACCCTAGAGAGGCTGGCACTGAAATTCAGTGTTTTGCCTCCTCTCCATCCTTTGAACACAGAAAGCAAAGTAACTTACCACTCGACTTCATAAAAACCAAATGGAAACCATGTCAACAGAATGATTATCGGTAATACCTGAAAGGAGGGATAAAACACATGTGGGACGGGTAGATATTAGGGGGCAAGCAGTGAGAACAGAATTACAGAGACTAGAACAGCAGTCTTAGGAATGAGTTAGGAATCTGAATTGGTACTGAATCTTGGAATTACACATCTGTGGACGTGGTGGTTGGGGGAGGGATCAGGAAAACGAATGGGATCCATTCAACAAGTTTTCTGCTACAGTCCGGCAAGGACCGCTACATATGAGGCTAACATCAGGTGATCTAGGATGGGATGATGGGGGAAGGTAGGGGGGAAGGCTGTACAGGCACGAAATGTAGCCTTTGCTTTGCCAGGTGAAATATGTTAATAAAAGTTACCTGAAGGGTTGCTTTTCTAGAGTATTACGTTGTTCTTTTCTTCTTAAATTAGGACTACGTGGGAAGCTGGGCACGGACACTGTGCCGAAAATCCCAGTCACAGTAGACAGAGTACTTGTAGCCATACTGGTCACAGCAGCAGCAACAACGGTAACAGTGCTCAAAGATCATTTTCCAAAAACGGCAAAATCATGATTCTCATACAGATAGTAAAAGAACATGGCTTAAAGATTTCTTTTACTCATCACGAAGGAAACTGCTGGGTGTTATAACCCGTCAAAACGAAGTCCAAAAAAGCACCAATTTACATAGATTACAAGAATGTTGAAATGAATGTGCAAATGCAGGCAAAATCCCCTTTGCAGGGCTGAGGGGTCAATGGACCTCCCCAAGTCAGGACAGAATTGGCTCACCTGTCAACAAAAATTACTTTTGCGTGGCTAGCACTTACCTACAATTTTAAAAACTGTAAAACAGCTTTCATAAAATCAGAATCAGATAACTACCAGAAGGGTGTGCTACAGACAATGTAAAGTTTTCCACGGAGGTACAAAATCTTCACAAAAAATTAAAACAAAACAAAACACACACACACACACACACACAAACTGAGTTACCTGGGCTAAAACTAAAAAATGCAGAATCCTCAGAAATCAGTGTGAGTTCCACGTTACAGTCACATGCATAACTTCTCTCAGGCATTTTCCCATCCACCACCTGCCTTTTTTTGTTTCAAGAAATCAGAAGCATATTGTTTTCAGAGCTACAATTTTCCCATTTGCAAATGAGGCATCCCAATGATATAATAGCAGCCAGGCAATATGGTGATCATTCTAGATGATTTGACCAGAGCGTGTCGCCTACATCGTGTGATTAGTGCTGATACTCTGGGGAAATGACAGAGCCCAATTTGTAAAGAACTTAAACTCAGTGTCTGCAACACTCAGAGAAGCTTGCCCAGTGCCTACGTGACAGTTATAAAGGAATATCTATGATACTTTCTAAAAATGAAAAAAATACATATTTAAAATCACAAGAGAAGCATATGGGACTCCATTTCCATGGCTATTTTTTCTTGGATTTTTTTCATTTAGGGAAAAGGAAAGAGTAGGAGGAATGCATAAAATCCTTTCCCTATCCCTTTTTCTTTATAAAGCTGCACCAGAATAGCCTGGTGCCTGTAAGGTGTTGAATACAGTGTTGTGGCCACAAAGCTGGTACCACATAAATTAATCCTCTGATACTCTTGTTCACAGGAATTTTAACTACCCCGAGGGTAAGAACTGTGCATTATTTACCTTTATACTCAACACAGTGCCTGGCACACAGTAGGTGGGTTATAAATGGTTGGTGAACTCAGCTTTCACCTCATCTGCCTTCAGCTTGAGCTCTCACTGTGCGTGCACCCTCACCTCTGCTCCCCAGTCCTGTCCTGGTTGTCACTGCTTCGGAACTTCTGATTCATCTTCCCACGCTTACAGCTTTGCCATGTTCTTAGAACTCCCCTGCTGGCACAGATTCTCTGAATCTGACCCAGTGCTTTGCTCTTTGACTACAGATAGACTACACTATCACAGATATGCTGACACAGAGCAACCCCAAGCTCCCACTAACATAACTATCCCAATTCATCTCATGTCCAAGCACTTTATACTCATGCAAACAGGGGCATGTTCCAAATCCTCTGACGAGAAATTATAACCAACACAGAGAGATTTCCCTTATTTAGGAAACCTCCCAAAGGGCATCAAAAGTTGGAGAAATGTGTGCTACTCTACTAAGGGTTTTTCCTAAATGTCTACATAAAAGCTCAAGAATATGATTTGGCCATTTTCTGCAATTAAAAAAAAAAAAACAGAAGCAAATGTGAAAACGTGCTTCCACCTGTCTTCCCCCACTCTCTCACTACGTCTTAGCTGCCCACATCCCTGGCTCGTGGGAACTGCGTGGGTGGGCCAAGGAGAAAGGACTCTGCCCTGGAGACCATTTATTCTGGTCGCTTCTCAGAGGTTCGGCAGATACTTACACTGCTTTTAATTCAAAAGACTTACCCTGAACGCAACCTATGAGCAGCCTTGCAAATGTAAGAACAGGGGCGCCTGGGTGGCTCAGTGGGTTGAGCCTCTGCCTTCAGCTCAGGTCATGATCTCAAGGTCCTGGGATCGAGCCCCGCATGGGGCTCCTTGCTCAGCAGGGAGCCTGCTTCCCCCTCTCTGCCTGTCTCTCTGCCTCCTTGTGATCTCTCTCTCTGTCAAATAAATAAGTAAAATATTAAAAAAAAATGTAAGAACAGAGCCTACTGTACAAACTTCCCTGTGCTGACAATGTCAAGCCCCACAACTTCACCAGCACATTCTAACACACACATGCACGCGTGTTCACATCCATGGCCTTCACATGACTTGTCAGTCTTCTATTCAAATATGCCTGAGCCAAGGGGCCTAGAACTCCTGGTGCCAAGTAATGGTTACAAGCAGCAGCTGAGGCTGTGAAGAGCCATGTCTCTGGAGTGTTAGCTTACCAGCAGGCTGGCCTAGTTACCTGAACTACCAGGCTCATTCATGCTGACCTTTCTTGTCATCAGGATCCCCAACCTCTGGCTTCTTTCATGTCTTTAATGTTCAATTAAGAAACACATTTTGTTTTTGAAGAAGACCAGGGTAGGGATGGGGTAAAGGAGCAATCGAGCACAATTTTTTCTCAGACTCCTTTTATTTTTAAAAGTGCACTTTAATATGACAGCCAGTCTTAAACTACTTTTAAAGGCTGATAACTTGACCTGGAATAAAAATAAGCTGTATTAGATACTTCCAGATACAATGTTAAAGTGAAACGGCCATTATCTTTCTTACATTAAGAGAAGGGCAGAATGCCATCCCCTTTCATTTCTCCAGTAAATCAAATTGAATTATTCATTAGCACTAAATGTTTCCAAATTCCCTCCCTGTACACACATACCATTACCTCATTTTAAACAAGGAGTGGTTTCATCTCTTTTAAAAATAAGCTCTCCGATACATTGAGTTCCTAAAGTTTAGGACTCGGCAAAAATTAATTTCTGTGGTTAGTAAAGCTAACAGTCTCCAGAGTAGAGTCAGACTGTAAAGACAATAAACAAGTAATTAAAAGTAGCTCCTTGTTCTGCTTCTCGGTTCTCCCATTTGTCACTGACTACATACCTTCAATGCCGAATAATTCCTGGGATCTGAGGTTGGCAAGGAATGACTCTAAGCAAAATCTTAAAAAATAACTAGCAATAAAACTTCATTTGGTCAAACAAATGCAGGTCCTCAAATGCCTTTCCAAAAGCTTGATTCAAATGACAGCTTTAGATTTATACTCTGAAGGTTTATTAGAAACACACAAGTAACGCCCAGTGCTTTCAGACCCACTAAATATGTACTTATACACACACACACACACACACACACACACACACACACACACCATCAAACACACACATATCCCATCATACACATACACACACTGCCAAACACACACAATGATACACACTTCCCAACACACATCCCGGCACACACACACACACCCCATCATATACACACATATTTCCAAACATGCACACCACCATCACCACCAAACACACACTGACACACACCTCTCCCCACACATCCTATCATACACACATTCACTGCCAAACATACACACTGATACACACTCACATACACAAGGAGACAGACATCGTTTCTCCTCTCTAATGTCGGATCTCCAGGCACAAGGGTCTGTATTTCGTATGGAATCCCATCTCTCGTCTTCTGCTCTGATCATTTTGCATCTGCTGTGTCCTTTTTCCTTAACAGGAGCTCATCAGAGCCACATCAAGACGTGAAGATGCATTGTTTCTATTACCATTTATAGCACCATTTGTTTCATTTAAGAAAATGTGCTTAGTCCCTGGCCTTAAATTATACAGCAGAAACGGGATTCTGGAGTTCAGGGTACATACTTATTCTCCCATTTCTTCACTTTGTCAGAAGTGAAATCACGTCGACTTGACTTTAAGACAAACTGTTTCCATTTGCACCAGCAGAAGCCCAGCTCTTTCAAACAGTAAGTTAAGCTTCAGGGACTTCTGAGCCATTCTTATTTCCAGATCAGGCAGTAGCCTCCAGAATACACCTCCTTAATTCAGGCCTTACAAATTCAGCCAAGATCTCAGCTTAAATTTTATGTATGCATGATAAAAATGGGATTTCTCAAACTTAACAATAGGGAAAATTGTGTTATTTTAACCATTGACACCAGAATTCCTCTTGGATTTGGATCCTGGGTTTTTTTTTGTTTCCTGTTTTGTTTTGTTCTCTTTGTTTTGGAAGAAGATCTCAGCAGATGAGGGCTGGTGGGGACATTTAAAGTTACAGAGAAAGGGGGAAGTGAGGAGGAGAGAGGTGTGGAGAAGGAAGAGAGAAATCGAACCTGAGTCATGGTGGAAACCTGTGCTTCTTGGGTCCCTCCTTTCCCCTCTCTCCCTGCCAAATCTCCATATAAGTCCACAAAACTCACAAGGCCTTAAAATTGCTAATTTTTTAAAGGTTGTCACTATAGAAGCCAGGGAAAGATTTTATTTTGCTTTGTGTGGTGCACACCCAGGAAGTGGATGCCAAAATGCTCCTGAGAACATCTACCTTTCTCCCTGAACTTGCAAACCCTCAGGGAGGTCATTAACTGGAGAAGTCAATTTTACCTCAAAACTTGAATCTAAGCGGGACACCTGGGTGGCACAGTTGGTTAAGGGTCAGACTTCTGCTTGGTTTTGGCTCAGGTTGGGATACCAGGGTTGTGAGACTGAGCTCCATGTTGGGCTCTGCCCTGGGCGTGGATTCTGCTTAAGACTCTCTCTCCCTCTCCCTCTGCCACTCTCTCCCTCTCTAAAACAAACAAACAAACAAACAAACAAATCTTTAAAAATTTGAATTTCAGTAAGCCTAAAGCTAATACCTATCTTACCCAACATGAGTGTTTAAATTAGATTATACAGTTAATACTGAACAAATACATACAAATTAATAAATGATACTCCTATTTTAAGACATTCTCAGTACTTTGCTTGCTTCAGGGGACCATGGAATGAACGACACAGGCCCTGTCCTTAAGGGGTTTACAACCTAGTGGGGGGAGGGGGCATAAGATATGGACATAAGTAATTATACAGATCTTCTTCAACTTATGATGGGATTATGTCCCAATAAATCCATTGTAAACAGAAAATATTCTAAGTCAACAATGCATTTAATAGACCTAACTTACCACAAACATCATAGCTTAGTCTCGCCTACCTTAAACATGCTCAGAATACTGACAGCCTCGGGTTGGACGAAATCATCTAAGGCAAACTTATTTTATAATAAAGTGTTGAATACCGCATTTAACTTACTGAATACTGTACTGCGAGTGAGGGACGGATGGCTGTACAGACAAAGAATGGCAGTAGGTGTCTCGGTTTTTCACCCCGGTGATCACGTGAGAGCTGTGGCTGCCTCACCCAGCAACGCCAACAAGGATCCTACCATGCATTGCTGACCCTGGGAGAGATCCAAATTCCAAATTCCAAGCACAGTTTCTCCTGAATATGTATCATCACTTGCACATATCAAAATGTTGAGAAATCACAAATTTGGGATAGGCTGTAATCTGAGGCAGAATAAGAAGTCCAGTGGGAACAGGAATCCAGGAGAAGCATCAATGTCACTCTGGGGGAAGGTAGGAAAGGAAGATGTCAGTGAGTAAGAAAAGAGGTTGTTATTTGTACGGACAAAAATAGTGGGAAGTGGGGGAGAGGTTATTTGATTAGAGTTTCTTAAGTAATTTTCTCAACATCCCTCATATTACCCTTAAAGGTGGTAAAAATGTCTTGCCTCTCTAAGGTAAGTCACTCAGGAGTGAGTAGCTCATTGTCTTGAACATAGTAGTTCCTTAAAATCAATGTTGGATTGAAGCCCGCGCTGAGGCTAATCATAAATATGAGCAGAGATGCAGAAAGGAGTAAGGTGTTGACAAGAAATTTCACAAGTCTAGGGCGCCTGGGTGGCTCAGTGGGTTAAAGCCTCTGCCTTCAGCTCAGGTCATGATCTCAGGGTCCTGGGATCGAGGCCTGCATCGGGCTCCCTGCTCAGCGGGGAGCCTGCTTCCTCCGCTCTCTCTGCCTGCCTCTCTGCCTGCTTGTGATCTCTCTCTGTCAAATAAATAAATAAAATCTTTAAAAAAAAAAAAAGAAATTTCACAAGTCTAGTTTGTCTGGAATTTAAGGTGTGGGGGGGGAGTGCAAGAAAGGGTCTAAATGGAATTTTATTGTTTTGTTAGGAAGTGGGGAGTATGGTGGAGGCTTCTGGGAGAGGGAAACACAACACAGAGCACGTTTCGGACCACTGGAAGCCGTTTCTGTGATCTACAGAAAAGCAAAGCCATGGGGGGGTCAAGCTGGGGTTGGAGTAATAGGATAGGGATGGAACTTGGCTGTTTATAGGCTGGGGCTGGTTTCAGATCAGCTTAACAACTGTTCATGGAGCATCTACTGTGTGCCCTGGCTGAGACAGTTAAATATAGATCTAAAAGATTCCATGTCAAGCTGCTATTAGTGCTTATATTTGAGATTTGACTTGAAAGAGAAGGTCTTTATTAACTTTTCTCCTCATATAATTTATTTTCCTTTGACTTCTTATAGTGGCAACGTGTCACTTTTATGATTTTGAAGGAAAAAATTCCAAGAATATATAAATTTTTAAAAAGGAGTTATACAGCAAATGAACACAGCAAAGACTATTGGATTTGTATGCCATGTCAGGAAAAAGAATGGCCCTGAGCAAATTAAAAATCATCTTTATCTCATCATTAAAGCAGGCCCAGGAGCATCACCACAAAAGGTGTGAGGCTACTAGTTTGTGGTTTTGAATATAGCCTCAGGTAATAAAGCTGTGTTTCAATTTAAAATGTTACATTTTTCATGCTTCTCATTAAGCCAAACTAATATCTCTCTCAATAATTCTGAATTAGTCAAGTCAGACGATATTGGAACTAAAAAATAATTATGGAGCAAGTGAACCTTCCCAACTTCCTTTAATTACTCTGTCAGACCCGGGCCCTGGGAAGCTCCTACCTGAGACTAATTTCGGAAGCCTTGAGAAACAGTCACTCTTTGGGGCTACTGTATGCTCTGCCTTCCTCCCTGGTTGCAACTCCTTCCAGCCCACAGAGCACAGGCTGAAGCGGAAACTGTAGCTAATGAGTCCTCATTTCTATAGCTACAAAAACCTGGGAGAATTTAAGAAAACACAGGATAACTTTCCTGAATATGCTAGATCACGTGAATTGTACGTATGCTAAAGTATGCCTACACGTGAACTAAAACAATTAATGTCTAGCAAATCCAGGCTACATTCTGTACAAAGAAACTCATCTGTATCTATCAGGAGCTCAACAAGTAGGTTCCACTATATTCTCTTCATAACTTAATACAGCCGATTTTAAATCCTAGAAGAAGGAACATGGGTTATTTTTAAACGAAGGTGTAAAGGTTCCACATGGCTTCTGTCCCACTATTTGCTGAGATGTATCCTTCAGTGTGGCGGCTGTCGTGGAGACTCCGTTGGGGACGGACATTCTGACAGAAATCAGTGTAGGGTTGCATTGCTCAGCCTACCCATTACTATAGAAAGTTGTTCTACAAGAGGTACCCATGTGCAAACATAAAATGCCTACCCTTCACATTCTTTTAATGGAGTAGCACTGTAAGACCACACAGGTCCATGTAAAGCTAAAGTGCATATACAATAGAGATATAAATATTTTTTGATAACCTACCTACTTATTAATAAATTTGTATCCTTAGTCTACTATTAATCATCTAAATAAATATCCAAGGGGAGATATTAGACCTGATGCTCTCTTGGTGTCTTTTCCATATATAAAATGCTAGCTAATAAAAATGTGCCGTCACACTGCACAGCACTCCTCAGGGTCAAAGACATCATCTGCGGTATCTGCCTGATGCTGGATGGAGCTTCTGGCCAACTAAGAGGATGGCCGGCTGGGAGGGAGGCTGTGTAGGGTGGAGGCCACGTTGCAGAGAAGATTCCACCTGCGGCTCAGGACTACTGTGCCTCTCATTATGTAATTAATATGGCCCTAAAAATTTGGGAGTAAGGAAGGTACGGGAGAGGGAGAAGGGAGGAGGTAGTATGAAGGGGAGGGAGGTAGGGAGGGAAATACAACTACAGAAACTCACAATTAGAAGGCAACCCATGTAACTGTAGCTAGTAATTCCATGTTGTATACTGGAAAGTTGCTAAGAGTAGATCACAAGCATTCTCACCACATACACACAAAGAATTAACTGTGTGAGGTGATGGATATGTTAATTATTTTGATCTTGGCAATCATTCCACAGTATTTATGTATATCAAAACATCACATGTACACTTCAATATATACACTTATATTTGTCAAAAAAAGAAAGAATATGATTCAATTATACCTTCTATTCCCTAATCTATTTTAAATGTATAAGTTACCAGTAAGTTTCCATTATAAATACATACACAAACATTTCACCATAATCTCCATAGTGTGTTCTACTGTATAAATAAACCTTAATGTCTTTACCTAGTTAAAAAAAAAAGTGTCACTGAATGATTTACCTGGTGATACTTTCAATACCATCAAGTGTATTTTATAGAACACTGCAAGCTTTGCACAGTGCCAATATCATAGCCGATGAGGCTTATCCAAGGCGTGATCATTGCTAATTGAAAAAGTAAAAGTTAATAAAGAAATTCCCAAAATCTCCCCCCAAGATAAATAAGAATTTAAAAAAAATCCATGCCAGATTCCTTTTTAAAGCTAAGAATCCTACTGTTCCTGTGTATAATAAACTCCCATATACACGCCTGGATTTTTAAACAGGCCACATCATTCTCCAGTTTCCCTCTTTGGTTAATTCTTGATTATTCTTCATAATTCAGTTCAAGTGTCTGCTTTTCTGGGACATTCCCCTTAGACTCCTTCTCTGCAGGTCCCTACTTCAGGTTACAGGCAGGGCAGGTAAAAAAGTGGAATACATCACCCTCATTGTAGCCGAGGCGTTTGTAAGAGAGGAAATTGATAAATCCCTGTAAGTATGGTGGTGGGTGTGTGTGTGTGTGTGTCTGTGTGTGTGTGTGTGTGTGTGTGTGTGAGAGAGAGAGACAGAGAGAGACAGAGAGAGAGAGAGAGGAGAGAAAGGGGTACTTCCACACAAACTTCAAGAAAAGAATGTGTCTACACATACAAAAAAATTCTATAATGTTCATGGATGCTACTAAAAAAAAATCACAGATCCAGCAAACAATTCTAAGCAAATAACTGAAACTTGGTCAAAGACAGGCATATAAAATTTTGCCACAGCATCATTTACAACAGAAAAAAAAAGGTGACCACCACACAACCTTTGAAAATAGAGGATGATTACATTACAGAAATTTCATATAATAACAACAATTTGTGGCAGAAATTATGATTTTTGAAAGGTATTTCATGAATAAAGGCTGAGTATTTTAACTGAAATATATAGAAATTTTAAAAACTGTGTATTATGATCCCCAAATTGTACTATTAAAATATATACTATATGACTACATATATATACATACATGTATATGACTACACAAAATGTATATTGATATAGTTATTTCTTGCTGGAATTTTAGGTAATTTTTTGGTATTTTTTTCCATTTCGTATTTCATACATTACATATTTCCTGATTGCTATGATAATCAGAGAAAAAATGTTAATGAGGTGAGATCCTGAAAATAAAGAAAATGGCAAAATAGGCATATGATCCTGAGGTATCTTCTGACACTGACCCTAAAGGAAGGTACAGGTCCCATTTTTATCTCTGTTAATACCTAGTGAAAACTGCCTGAATGAAGACTTGAATTAGAATCCATAAATACTCCAGTTACATAATATTGTGATTGAAAATTCTATCAATTGTCCATTCTTGATTTTGTGGTAATTTATTTTTGGCTGGGGTATGTAATCTCAGGCTGGATCTGGCCCTCCCCCCTTCATTTGTCCCTAACACACTGCATACCTGTTAGAATACATATCACAGAGAGTTTTAATTCCTTAATTTCTGGATCTGCTATTAGGTTTTCAGTTCACTGAACACTGAACTTTCATTCAGGCACTCAACACTCATACTTATTGACAACTTATCTCACAGACCCTGATCTAGGTCCTGGTGATAGACCGGTGGGTGGGAAAGAGAAAAGTCTACCTACGCCCTTCTGTCTCTGTATCCCAGCTCACCCTGTCCTTAACACCTAATATTCAATAGGCACTTGTTAAATGAATGAATATATGAATTAAAATATATTAAATCAGAGCAACAAAAGAATAGACAACACTATACAGACAATGGAGAAACTGAGGAAGCCCAGGAGGGTAACAAATAGAATTCAGAAGAATACCTTTGCAGAAAGAAAAAGAATGCGACTTTGAAAGAAGAGTACATGAAAATGTATCAAATTATGTTTCACAGAATCCCAGATTCTTATATCAGCCTCACTCTTTTTCACCAAGACAGCATGGTACTGGCACAAAAACAGACACATAGACCAATGGAACAGAATAGAGAGCCCAGATATAGATCCTCAACTCTGTGGTCAAGTAATCTTTGACAAAGCAGGAAAAAAATATCCATTGGAAAAAAGACGGTCTCGTCAATAAATGGTGCTGGGAAAATTGGACAGCTAGGTATAGAAGAATGAAACTTGACCATTCTCTTACACCATACACAAAGATAAACTCAAAATGGGAGACCTCAACGTGAGACAGGAATCCATCAGAATCCTAGAGGGGAACATAGGCAGTAACCTCTTCGACATTGACCACAGCAACTTCTTTCAAGACATGTCTCCAAAGGCAAAGGAAACAAAAGTGAAAACGAACTTTTGGGACTTGATCAAGATAAAACGCTTCTGCACAGCAAAGTAAACAGTCAACAAAATAAAGAGGCAACCCACAGAATGGGAGAAGATATTTGCAAATGACACTACAGACAAAGCGCTGATATCCAACATCTATAAAGAACTTCTCAAACTCAACATCCAAAAAACAGATAATCATGTCAAAAAATGGGTAGAGGACATGAACAGACACTTCTCCCATGAAGAGATACAAATGGCTAGCAGACACGTGAAAAAACGTTCATCATCATTAGCCATCAGGGAAATTCAAATCAAAACCACATTGAGATACCACCTTACACCAATTAGAATGGCAAAGATTAACAAGGCAGGAAACAACAAATGCTGGAGAGGATGTGGAGAAAGGGGAACCCTCTGTTGGTGGGAATGCAAGTTGCTGCAGCCACCATGGAAAACAGTGTGGAAATGCCTCAAAAAATTAAAAATAGAGGGTGCCTGGGTGGCTCAGTGGGTTAAAGCCTCTGCCTCTTCAGCTCAGGTCATGATCTCAGGGTCCTGGGATTGAGGCCCTCATCAGGTTCCCTGCTCGGCAAGGAGCCTGCTTCCTCCTCTGTCTCCGCCTGCCTCTCTGCCTACTTGTGATCTCTCTCTCTGTGTCAAGTGAATAAATAAAAATCTTTAAAAAAAATTAAAAATAGAGCTACCCTATGACCCGGCAATTGCACTACTGGGTATTTACCCCAAAGGTACAGATGTAATGAAAAGAAGGGCCATACACACCCCAATGTTCACAGCAGCAACATCCACAATAGCCAAACTGTGGGAAGAGCCAAGATGGCCTTCAACAGACGAATGGATAAAGAAGTTGTGGTCCATATATACAATGGAGCATTACTCAGCCATCAGAAAGGATGAATACCCAACTTGTGCATCAACATGGACGGGACTGGAGGAGATTATGCTAACTGAAATAAGTCAAGCAGAGAAAGACAAGTATCATATGGTTTCACTTACTTGTGGATCATAAGGAATAACATGGAGGAAATTGGAAGAAGTAAAAGAAAAGTGAATTGGGGGAAATCGGAGTGGGAGATGAACTTGAGAGATGTGGACTCCGAGAAACAAACTGAGGGTTTTAGAGGGGCGGGGGGTCGGGGGATGGGTGAGCCTGGTGGTGGGTACTAAGGAGGGCACGTATTGCATGGAGTACTAGATGTGGTACATAAACAATGAGTCTTGGAACAATGCATCAAAAACTAATGATGTATTTTATGGTGACTCACATAACACAATAAAAAAATAAAAATATATATATATATTTAGTATTCTTACTGATTATAATTAAAAAACAAACATGGATACTCAAATGTGTTCTATAGCAAATACTAACATTCCACAGGAAATCAACATTGTTCGTTTTTCTTCCAGGTTAGGCCATTTACCTGTAATAACCTCAGTCTAAAACATCTCCTGTAACCCCTGTGTAATCACTTGGAATTTCTTGTAAAGATTCATTGACTCTCAAGGTGGTAACTCTGTATGGTGATTAGAGATGGTCAGAAATTCCTTGACACTGTTCCCAAGAAGGAGAATGCTTGGCTCATCCCTGTGAATCTGGGTAGGTCTCTGACAGCTTTGAAGAGAACAGAATGTAGCAGAAGGGATACTGTGCCATCTTCCAGACTAGGCCTTAATAAACTTTCAGCTTCCATTTCCTGTCTCTTGAAACACTCTCTCTGGAAACTTAGCCTGCATGCTAAGAGGAAGCCCAAGAAACCCCACAGAGAGGCCCCAACGAAGGTTGGCCCTGGCTGAGCTCAAGGCCACAACCATCACCGTCATGTCATGTCCTGCGTGTGAGCCATCCTGAAAAGGGATTCTCCAGGCTCAGTTAAGCCTCACCAACTGGTACTGCACGGAAATGCCACTGCTAGACCATGCCCAAATTGCAGATTCAAAACCAAAACAAGTGATGTTGGGGTTTGAGGCCATAATGTTCTGGAGTGGTTAGTCACTCAGAAATAGCTAAGTGGAATATTCTACATGACTCTTGAAAAATGATTTAAAACATCAGACCTATGCTGGGCCCTTACCCAGGAGTATCCTAAAGTGAATGAACGACTGTCTGTGCTGGGTGACATTTAAGGCTCAGGCCCCTGTCATGACTGTTTTATACGTGTGTGATCGCAACTGAATACACAATTGATTCTAGAACCGCATAAGGTCGGGGCACTGATCCTCATGCAGTCAAAAAATCCATGTTTAACTTGTGACTCCCCAAAATGTAACCACCAACAGCCTACTACTGACCGGAAGCCTTACCAATAACAAAAACAGTTGATTAACCCACATTTCATATGTTGCGTGTATTAAATGCTTCATTCTCTTTTAAAAAATATTATTTATTTATTAGAGAGAGAGAATGAGCACACATGCACAAGCATAGACAGGGAGAGAGGCAGAGGGACCGTGAAAGGGAGAAGGAGACCCTCTGCCCAGCAGAGAGCCCGATGGGAGGCTCGATCCCAGGACCCTGGGATCACAACCTGAGCTGAAGGCAGACACTTAACCTACTGAGCCACCCAGGTGCCCCTTAGATACTGTATTCTTACAATAAAGTAAACTAGAGAAAAAAAAACCTAAGAAAATCATAAGAAACAGAAAATACACGTACAGTACTCTATGGCAAAAATTCCACATATAAGTGGACCCATGCAGTTTGAATCCCTGCTACTCAAGGGTCAGCTGCACCACATAACACACCCCTATAGAATTTCAACATTTATTTAAGTTTTAGGTCTTCCTATGGTAACAATTACAAAATTTTTGTATGTCATATAAATTTCAAGAGCATTTTATTTAGTTACTGCAGGTTAAATAATTATACTAGAAATATATCATTATACTTACGGATAATTTTTTTTTAATTAGAATAGACTGACGACATTGATCACTTTCAAAATGTGATAGCAATTTATACTAACATCATATGATTCTTCAACTGGTGCCAATGACAACTTCAATAGTACATAAAATAGAAGTTTCTAATATTTCATAAAGTCACTCATAAAAAGATAGTATAATAAATATTTATCATTGGTTTCACTTTTTAAGGTGACAGAATCCCAACCCTCAATGTAATTTATGCAGTGCAATTTTGTGTTTCAATGTTTCAGCCAAGTCACAAGGTCATTTTTACACACAATACAAAAAGTACATCCTCAATTCTCTCAGACCCCATTAAACATGTAAATGTTATTAAAGAGATGAATGCAAAAAAAATCAAACATGTTGATGAAAATAGAGTTGTAGCACGGTCCAATATATATTGCTTCATCACATGTAAAGGAGGTGTGCCCACAACACACAAAAAGTATATTAATCCCTGACCATGACATTGCAGTTCATAGTCTAAGGAAACAGATCATGTTAAAAAACACAATCAGGTTCAGAGTGCAGTGATGGATGAATCTGCCTGAGGTCAGGTTATATGGGATCATGAGAATCCAACTGTAAATGAAACTGGTTATGGTAGACCTCTCTCCATCTTGCATATTTAGGTAGGTTGTGAACAGGCAAGTAGATATCTGGGAAGATTTGTTACTTGATTATTCTGCTGATACAACAGAAACTTGAGGGTCTGGATCAGTCTGGTTTTTCATTTGTTTTTTTTAAGAGGGAGAGAGAGAGCAAGCTTGAGTGGGGGAGGAGAGCAGAGAGAGAGAAAGAATCTTCAGCAGACTGGACACCCAGCATGCAGCCCAATGGGGCTCGATCTCATGAACCTGAGATCCTGACCTGAACTGAAATCAAGAGCTGGACACTTAGCCAAATGAGCACCCAGGCACCCCGGATCAGATTTTAAAACATGCAATCCAGTATGGCAGAAATGTAATTACATCTGTAGAGATGCTGAGACAAAAACAGGAAAATCTGTAAAGCATCATGGCCCTTATAAAAGCTATTCCCCTAGTATGTTCAAGTAGCCTCCGTATCTTGCATGGGCTAACATCACTTTCTAAAATGCCATCTTCTAGCAAAACTCTGTTGGATAATGCATTGTATACCGTTCGCTAAATTACAGACATTTTATAACTATTTAGGCAGCGAGTTTCAAGTTTCACTTTTTTCACTGGAGTTCTTCAGCTCTTCGGATGGAGGCAAGTATGAATATTTCGAGATAAGAAATCACTAATTTTTTGTTTGCTTCTCTCGAACTTAGAATATAGTTGCAAGAAGATTCTTGTGAATCTCGTTGAAGTTTTTAGTAAGTAGAACGCGCTAAGTTTGGCAATGCAGGGCATAACATTTTTGAGCTTACAAACTGGACAAAGGGATTAGAAGGAAATGGAAATGTAAAGCTTGTGGTCAGCGTGCAAAGCAAAATAAAATTTCCTGTTTTAAAGTGTTGAGTCACTGAGAAACTCACCAAAATATGCACAATTAAAAAACGAATGAAAATATCACCATCTCATAATATACACGAAAGTATCTTGCAAAAAGCAAAAAGCTTTTAAACTCACTGAGGAACCTATTTTTTCACTTCCTTTAAGTTGGATTTTATTTACTGGAGATATAAATAATTATTCAATGACAGTAGTGATTCAAGGCATTCAGTGGATTCAACTAGGAAGAAGACAGGAGGGAAACAGAAGTACATTGTGAGACTGAGATTGCACTGTTGAAAAATTATTACGACGTGTAACTACTTGACTGTGTGGGCTAGTTATTCCCACTTCTGGAAAACTGCACCTGCGTCAACAACCACAGCATCGGAACATATTCCTAAAAGCAGTAACAACCATCCATAACATCTGTTTTCAAATTTTTGTTCATCAAAACAACCTTAATGATTGAAGCTGCAGATTTTATAAGCACATGTAACTTATAAATTGGTTAAATGAAATACTATGTAAATTATTTGATAGGATGGCATAAGGGAGATTTCACAAAAAGTTTCATTTATAAAACAGGTTCCCAGCTCAGTAAGTTTGAAAATCCACCAAGCCAGAAATATCTCAAACAGCTTCTCTGCAGAATATAAAAGAAAACTCCACCCATACGTGGTCATGCTCCACTGATCTGAGGCCTAGTTTACCTGCTCGCAAGGCAGAGCGTTTCCCCCCACTCCCCCGCCCCAGCTTTCTTTGAATGGCGCTTGAAAAGAAAATGCCATTCAGTTACACATGCTGTGTTGGGGAACATTCATCACTCGGTTCATCTTTCCTGCAGATGTGTTTATCCACAGCTCTGGGATGTCAAGTATTGTGGCATCAGTTTCTATCAGGCTCTTCCCTTACCACCAAGCACAAAGCTTGGAAAATCAGCCCAGCCTGGAGAGTTTAGTAGGAACAGATGGAATAATTAAGTTAACCTCAGGGCTGCAGTCATTTAGGGAGGGCTCACATCTCTGAGTAAGTCAGACATCCCTTCCCTTCTCCAAGGCAGAGCTCAAAGCTCTGGTGGCCACAATGGGCTGTGGCAGCTTCTATTGGCAGAGTTGTCTTGCATCTTTGTTTTCCTGCTGTTTGGAATGCATCTTGCAGATAATGTTTTGACTTCTTTCATATCAGAGCTTTCAAATCAGATAGTCCCACCAGAGACAGCCAATGATTTTTCACACTCCCCACCAAAAAATGCATAGGTCAACTGAACCATATGGAACCGAACCTTGTTATTCTGCGACACACTATAAGATCTGCCCAGAATGACAAGGTCCGGTCCTGCAGGCTGGGCTGGGCAGAGGAAAGGGAGCAGGGGATGAGGAAAAAAGTGATTCTGCTCTAATCACCAAGTAGTGCAGACAGATACCCCACAAAGAGCAGGTCCGTGCATTCTCTACTTCGCCGTCTTGGTCCAGGACAAAACGAAGTCCCCATTTTGGGGCTGGTTTTAGTGCTATGCTCCCTTTCACAGACCTTGTTCCCAGGGGGAAAAACTTTCAATTCTTATTTCTCAAACCACTTTTCACTCCTTATTCAAATGCCGCCTCCTGCAGGAAGAACGTGCTCATTGGAAGTCTGAGAGACACTAAGAGATCAAACTCACCAAGAGCAGATAACAAAAAACAAGACCGTCCCCAAATAACAGAAAAGCACATTCTTGTTTTCTTAATAGAAATCCACGTAAGCCTCAGACAATTGCTCTTCTTCCTCTCCTGCAAACCCCGTATCCTCGCTTCTGCCCTGCAAGCCACCTGATGATCGCTCCTTTGGATGCGATGTGGACCCCCATCCAATCTTTATGGATGCAAGGTTTATCTTTCGGCTAGCCACAACCTCCTAGGGTTTTCCAAATCTACGGAGATCTTGACAAGTCTCCACCTCTTAGATACCTGGCCCATGGAGGTGTTTAAAGATTTATCAGATAATACAATGGAATACAACAGAAAACACAGCAGAATGTTCCTCCTTTTCCCCACATAGCTCCCATTTAAGCAAAAATCATTGCCTGCATGAGGGGTTCTCTCTCCCCAGTCTTCTTCAGTGTATGACACAGAGAACCAGTTAATTTACTACACTTGGACTATTTTAGGTCAGAAGACATAGATTGAAAAGGTGAATCTGCTCAGACATTCATTTCACTATTTTATCTTTATGATGAATAGTGGGGTCAGGAGATGCTCATTTCTCAAAGGGGAAAAAATTACAAAACATGTTTACTGCTTCATCTGCTTTCCTGGCAATATTTAACATCAGAGGTTGTGTGAGGACCACACAAGCACCGTGTGGATCTGGCCAGGCAAGAGAGTGCACAAGCTGTTACTGTGGTGGGGTGGGCCTTTGTGGATTTCTACATAAACTTGCTTAAAATTGAAATGGGGATATTTGCTTGGCTTCAATTGTGCACCTGCCTTCCATACCCCATGCTGTTGTTTAGCTTCAGGGAATAACCTTCAGTATTGATGGGGTTTCATTTCTCATACTCCCTTGCCGACTTTTTGGGTAGACATTTGTGGCATACCAGTGGCGGTTTGTGGAACAGCAGTGTAGTATTAGGACTGGAAGCCAACCTCTTGATGCTGGACAGGTTTGGGGGAAAAAAAATCCAAGTAGGGACATTAATAGCTCATAGGATTGTTGGGAGAAATGATGGTGATGATGATATATTAAACATACTAAATATTTAGTAACAATAAATATAATAATTGCTAGTATTTATTTATCTCTTACTATGCTAAGCACTCTCCATGTATTGACTTGTTTTCACAATAATCTGTGAGAGAGCATCATTATCCTTATTTTACATGTGATGACTTAGACCTGAAGAAGTTAAGCAGCCTGCACAGAGAGATTAAGTGACTTGCCTAGGGTCACACAGTTAATTGTAGAAGAATAAAATTTGAAGCTAGACAACCTAGTTCCAAAATCCACATACTCTACCACTGTTTTATACATGAAAAGTGAATGACTGTTAACAGGATGACTGTTAGCTCACCAAGATCCTTTCTCCTCCATCCATGTCTTAATAATTACACTTCTCCAAAAACACTGTGACTCATCATGTTTCTGTTTTTATTGAGAACATTTTAGAACATGTACTCCTGGCGCTGCTTCCTCTCTCTCTCTCCATTTCCCGAACTCCTATGAAATAGTAAGGATGCATGTCAAGTTCCCACCTCCACTAAGGAGACTGCACCCGCCCCTTCCAGCTGAGTTGTTCATTCCTCTTCTAGAATCCCTTAACACATGTTCATGTCTCTGCCATTATCTGTCAATGTGTCCAATGTTGTCCCTTTATTGGGCTCCCGAAGCGCAGGGAAAAAGCATTCACTTCCATTTCCCAGGGGCTTGCAGAGTACCTGGTACAAAGCAGGTAGCTCATTAATGTTGAATTAATGAACAAAAAGAAGCCTAGGTACTGTCCCTCAGCACTCGGTAGGTAGGCTCCCTTCACGTGAGACTGCATCTGCCTCAAGTAGCTTTGGAGGAGGGCAAGCGATCAGACGTGTAAGAAAAGTTGCCTAACTAAACGCGGCATTTAACCCAGAGCCCAGGCTTCGTTGAAATTCAGTAAGAAGGCTTGCAGGAGGTAAAGTAAATGGCATGAAACTAGCCAGGAACTCCACAGAGCACTGAGATGGAACCTGCCACCAAGAGGAAGGTGATTAGTTCCAAGGTAACTGTGAATCATGAGTAGCCGGCAGGAGACTAACTCTAACTTCGAAGGGGCTAATAAGAGACCCTTACCCATACTTCCTTTCGTTGCTAGCCTCCCCTTCCTGCACCAGCACTGGGACTAACATCAATAATGGGCTGTCTGCGTATTTATACACAGTAATTAAGCCTAGATGGAACCTGAAGCGCTCTTTAGGATTAGTCATTAGAATGCACAACCACCTCAGCTTGTAGGCTCCCTTCCGCTGGTGGTTGGAAGACAGAATTAAACAAAACATGGACTCCGCAATGACGCTGTAAATTCCCTCCAGGCCTCCTGCTGCCAACCCACCTGACCTCCTTGTGCTACGAGGATGTAGGTCCACGATGCTGGAGATTTTGTTTTTGACAAGTTTTGACAAGTCTAAAAGGTCTGGGAAAAAGTATAACCCATGTAACTCTCAACTCCTGTTCCTGCCAATTCAGAACCTTCCACAAAGAAGACCCACTTGGTTATTTCCCATAGTCCCTGGGGGGGGGGGTGGCGACTCAAATGTTCTCATTAAAAGAAGAAAGAAAACAAGGGAGGGAAGGAGGGAGGAGGAGAGGAAGGGAGGGAAGAAAAGCATAAAGAGAAAAAAGGAGGTTGAGCGAAGGAAAAGAAACATTTCCATCAGTGGCATCCACTCACGTCCACCCTTTCTCCGGCTTTTGCCTAGTGCTGCAGGGCATTGGCCCTCTTATGGGTCCCATGTTCATTTCAGTGGATACTTCACACCTGTTAAAATGCTTCAAAGTATAAAAGTTTGGAAAGCTCTTCTGTGGCAAACTGCCAGGCTAGGGAATGTCAAAATGCCTCTCTCTGTCCTAGGGTCACATTCAAAGGGGTGCTGAAGTCCAGCGCACTTGCTCTCTGATACCTTATAACACTGGTTCTTAAAGTGTAGGGCCTGGACCAGCAGCACCTGCACAATCTAGAATACAAATGATCTGGCCCCAGGCCAGCGTCAACCACAACAACACAACACTGGGGTTGTAGGCCTGCGGTCTGTGTCTTACAGAATTTCTATAGAAAAAAACAACAAAAAAGATTCATTTTCTTTTTAACTTGCATCTTCCCTCCCTCTAGGATGCAGACATGAATTCCTAGGGGAAGAAATAGCCAGTGTGGTCAGAATCATCCTTCCCCCTACAAAAACACTGAAGCAATAAATACCTGGATTAAAATGCCATGTTTAAGATTAAGATGGGTCCTTTCCAGGAAGCTCCTCAGATTCTTATGCACACAATTAATTTTCTAGGGCTGCCACACCCTTTCACGAGACTGTCCTATATATGTCTATGTCACAGGTAGAGATGGAGTAGGCTTAAGAAAGAAAACTTCATTCATTCAATTCGTTCTACAAATACTTATTGAGCATCTACTATGTGCAAGGTACTGTTCTTCCCTTGGGATATATTAGTTAATAAAGCCAATACCCCTGCTGACAGACAGACAATATAAATGGACAGACAAATGTAAGTGACCCTTAATCAGAAATACATTAGATGGTACGTCTAATGGGCAGACAGACAATATAAATGACCCTTAATCAGAAATTCATTAGATAGCATGTCAGAAAGTGACAAGTGTTACTGTCATCAGACACACACACACACACACAAATACACAAGCACACCAATAGAACAGAGCAAGGGGGTTAGAAGTTATAAGTTTAACTACAATCAAGTTTCATTGAGAAAGTGGTGTTTAAGCAAGATTTGAAAAAAGGTGAGGGAGTTAGGCATGCCAGTAATGGGGGAAAAACATTCTCAGCTTTAAGGTACAGCCAGTGCAAAGGCTCAGAGGCAGAAGCACCTGGACTTGAACAAAGACAATTCTCCTGGAATCAAAATACAGAGAACTGGCATATATATTTGAAAATAATATATATACTTTGAAATAATTTTAAAATGATAACTATAATAATACAGTAACACATAATACACGACTCCCTGGCCTCTGAATAAACTATGGTCTTAAACAATGAGAATAGATATTTGGCATGGGATCTTCCCTATTATCTCCTTGCAAACATGCATGAGTTAAAGTTTCATTCCTATCGTTTCTGTTTGTAGGTGACAAATTTATAAAGTTCTGAAAGATATAACTTTGGACTAGAAAACACCTAAATCAAAATGGAACATTAGCAGTTGATTATAAAATAATCACACAGAGAGACACAATCACAATCACACAGAGAAACACAACTGGCCAAGAAGGTCCAAGAATATATATATATATATATTTTTTTTTTTTGAGAGAGAGGGAGGGAGGGAAGGTGTCTGGAGGGAAGGGGAGGAAGAGCATCATAAGCAGGGTCCATGCCCAGAGAAAAGGTCGATGCGGGGCTCGATCTCACAACTCTGAGATCATGACCTGAGCCAAAATCAAGAGTCAGACAGTCAACAGACTGACCCACCCAAAATTTAGAGGACTTATATTACCAGATATTAGGATTTTCCGTAAATCTATAAAAATTAAACAGCGTGAAAGGCTAAACCAACAGGAAAGAACAGAGAATTCAGAAACAGGCTCACAGTGATAGAAAGATGTGATTTATAACAACAGTACACTGTAGAATAGCGGAGAAAAGATGGTCTCTTCAATAAATGATGTTGGGTCAACTGGATACATTCGTATGAAAAAAATAAAATAAATCCTGACCCTCAGTGTGAATCACACACAGAAATCAATTCTAGGTGGACTGTGGATCTAAATGTGAAAGGCAACACAATAAAATTTCCAGAAGATAATATAAGAGAATATCTGTCTGACCTTGGGGTAGACAAGAGATTTCTTCAACAAGACACCATAAAGCACTCGCCAGAAGGTAAGCAATGGCAAACTATTTTAAAATGAGAAACTTCTACTTATCAAAAGAAACCATGAACAGAGTAAAGAGAAGAAAGGTGTCAAGTGGGAGAAGACAGTTGCTATATATATAACTGATAAGGGACTGATATCTAGAATATATGAAGAATGCCTCAGTCAAAAGGAAAGATTGCCAAACAGGAAAAAGAGGAGGACATGAGGGCGCCTGGGTGGCTCAGTGGGTTAAAGCCTCTGCTTTCGGCCCAGGTCATGATCTCAGGGTCCTGGGATCGAGGCCCGCATCGGGCTCTCTGCTTGGCAGGGAGCCTGCTTCCCCCTCTCTCTCTCTCTGCCTGCCTCTCTGCCTCCTTGTGATCTCTCTCCCGCTGTGAAATAAATAAATAAAATCTTTAAAAAAAAAAAAAAAGAGGAGGACATGAACAAAGAGTTCACAAAAGAGGAGAGTGAGGTAGCTAATAATCATTTAAAAAATTCTCAACTTCATTATTCTTCAGGGAAATGTACATAAAAGCTGTCACGATACACCTGAACATACCCAAGAGAAGAGTTAAGATCAGAAAGACATGAAAAATATACAGTGTTGGTGAAATGTGGCTCCAGTGACACCACCAGTAGGAGGATGATTATTGGTTCAGTTACTTTGGAAAACTCTTTGGCAGCATTTATTAAAAGTGAACAGTGCGGGTGCCTGGGTGGCTCAGCTGGTTAAGCGCCCAACTCTAAGTCTGGGCTCAGGCCATGATTTCATGGGTCATGAGATCGAGGACCGCACAGGTCTCCCCGCTCAGCAGGGAGTCCTCCGGAGAGTCTCTCCCTCTGCTGCTCCTCCCACTCACAGTCTCTCATGCTGTCTTTCACTCCCCCCGCCTCTCTAAAATAAATAAATCTTTTAAAAAATAAAAATAAAAGTGAGCAGTGCTTACTCTATAACCCAGAAATCCCACGGCTAGCTATAGCCAACAAAAATTCACATATTTGGATACTAAAAGACAGATGCGAGGATGTTCATTCCAGCATTATTTATAGCAAACAAAAACTAGAAACAATTCACATGTCCATGAACACTGAAACTGACACATTAATGGTGGAATATTTATACAGTAGAATACTGCACTCAGTGAAATGAGCAAATCACTACTACATGAAACAAACAGCAATAAACCTTAGCGTCGCAATTCTGTTCAAAAGAAACCAAATATGGAATAATACAAAGTGTTTAATTCAATTTACAAAAAGAACAAGAACAGGCAAAATCTAAATAATCTATTGAGTCAAAAGTCAGGAGCGTAGTTAGCTTAGAAGATTAAGGCAGGGGCAGACTTAGGATCCTGGCGTGCTGGAAACACTCTGTTCTTCACAAGGGCGACAGTTTTACACGCACATGCCCTTTGTGATAATACATCGAGCAGTGAATTCATGATTTGTACACTTTTATGTGTATGTGTTCTAGTTTAATAAGAAACTAGATTTTTCAAAACTGAAAGAAAAAATAAATGCGGTCTTAAGACAAAACAATTTGGCGGAAAGAACACCAAACCAAGAAAAAAAACCAAAACAAACCAAAAACCTGGGAGTTCCAAGTTTTAGTCCCAGCTCTGTTATTTAATAGCTTTATAAATATGAGTAACTCACTTCACCAATCTAAACGTCGGTTTTTGCAAAGGTGAAGGGGATCCCTGCCCATTTCACAGGGTAGCTGAAAATACCAAATGAGATAATTATGAACTGTTTTGTAAACTCAAGCATCCCATAAATATGCAATGCAGACGAGTGGGTAAATCGTAGATTTAGAATAGAGAGCTAGATTATAAATACAAACTTTCAATAAGCAAACTGTAAAAATCAGATTTGTCATTATAACTACTAGTTTCAGCTTGTCGTTGTTTTAATACTTGAATGTCTTGCAATCCTTGGCTCAAATCCTTGACAGCAACAAATGAGTGAAGGTACATAGTAGCTGCTTCTCTTTCAATGGGTCATATATTCTCAGGCTCACCACAGACTCCACGTTCATTTTTATTGCAAAACTGGTTATTATAGGAATAGGAGTCTGTGAACCACAAAACACAGTATTATAAAGATTGCGTTTTAACTTGTCTAAATCAGAAACAGCAATTGGTTTGCAGAATTCCAGACTGAATTAGGGTTCAGTCAGGGTCTGCTGACAGGGAGCTCGTTCACTCTGCCGATCCCTTTTCCTGTGCTACGTATTTCAGTCTCTGCAGGCTCCTTCTAGAAGTCATCCTTTTTAAAGCCCTAACAGCCCAAGTGGAGGAAATGCCACTCAATCAAAATGGATCACTAGAATTTCTCAAATGCCGGAGGCAAGTACAGAGGGGCTGTGCTTTCCGTCCCAACAGCAGGTATCTGTCAGCCCTGCACTGCGGGTGGTATGCTGTGCCAAGCCCACTGGGGTGTGACTTTTTTGGAACTTATGATCCTTTTGGAACTTATGATCTACTTACGGAGGCAGCTCCAACACAGGAATCTATTGGACCGACAAGGAAAGTAAATGCCAGAACAAGAGCTACAAACAGAGTGAGTGCTCTGGGGTTCCAAGAAGGGGCAATCACTAGAAGCTACAGAAAATCCGAGAAGGTTTTTTAGAAGTAACTGAGGATACGGCCCCAAAATCCAATAAGCCAAGTCCATTCTGTTCCCTCTTCCTAGGGAGAGCCGCCCCATGTCCCCTATGGCGATGACCACTGAGCTCAAGTCAATTTGGGATGAGTGCTTTTATCTCAAATTATCCAAGTCACTCTGCCCAGAAAGAATGACTAAAAGGAGCCAGGAATAGGACAAATGCCTTTATCTTTCATGCTAATAAACTATAGCCTCTAATCTCAGAATTTCACTAATGGGCTTTAAAAAAAAAAAAAAGCTCTTTTGGTTAGAATTGCTTGTAGTAAATGGACTGCAGGATGGAATTAGAATAACCCCCAAATGACGTGGCCTGTGAGATTTGTTCAAAACCAATGCCCTGATGCCCTGATGTGTTGTCAGGATTACCTGCCCTCTGCAATGCTGGTGGGGGCGGGGAGGGGCAGGGGAGAAAGGGGGATGGAGGGGGGTAATGTGTCAGGTCCATATGTTTGAGACCTTTAACTTTTGTTCCTATAGATGTTGGCTTATCAAAGACCCAAAACCATTCTTCAGTGAGGAAACCTGTTTAGGTTTAGCATTCCTACATCTTTTTTGTGATTGACGCCATCAATGAATGCTGATGCAACCACCGGGCCTCAAAAGACACTTTAAGGGAATTCTGTTCCAGGGCTCATTTTTGTACCTAAGTCCTCAGAAAGTGCAGAAAACGAATACACGGAATCGCTGGGTCATAAGTCTCTTCCCCACACATTTAGAGAAAAACCTCTCTAATGGATTTTGGAAGCTATGCAAAATTTCATACTTTTGATTGGGAGGCTGACTCGGAGAAAGCAATTTTAAGAAATTTTGAACAACAGAGGGCAGTAATCTCTAAACTTTCCAGCCAAAGACTTTTGTTGTTGTTGTTTCCCTGGGGAACTAAATTCTCAACTAAATCTACTTTACTCCTCCCCACCGGAGCCTCTCTGCATACATACAATACAAACACTTATAAGATACAGAACTTTCATTTGGGTAACTGAACTTTTTCTCTCTCCATTAAAATTAAAAAAGGGAAGAACGTCCTGATATTTACTGAGTGCCTACTATGCGCCCAATGTCTGACATACAAAATTGCAATGAAACCTCACAATTAAAGAAAAATAGATGGGTAAACAGAGAGCATGTGTAAAGCTACCAGAATAGCAGTCTAGTTTAAGCTAAAGGCTGATTTGTGCGTGTGCATTCACGTGAGTGTATAATTGAACCTGTCAGAACAGCAGAGCAGTGGGTCAGACTTCAGGGTACCCAAACCCACTTGGTAAAAATGCAGATTCCTAAGCCCCACCCTCAACATTCTGACTCAGGGGGTGGGGAGAGAGGAGCACAAACACCCCAGGGAGTCCCCCTCAAGTTGAGCACACCACACTTGAGACACTTTTCACCAAAGTGAGAGCCTAATGAGGAAGAGCCTGGCCTCCAAAATCCGAGGTCTGAGTTTGAACCCTGATGTGGCGTAGACTCAGAGAGGTCAGGTGGCCTGTCCAAGTTCACGGTGAAGTATGACTTCAGGAAAAGGAACATTGTAGTAACAACCTGCAGGCATGTTAGAGGGCTTTATCAGGTGACGTCTGTAAATGTGAGCATCTGGAACATGGCACACCTGTAGCCACCATCTGCTGAGCTCCTGCACTAGCTGCAGGCTGGGCACCTCGTCACTTTGAGTCACGGCCACATCCAGGTCTCTTGATGTCCTTACCACACTTTTTCATCCACACACAAATGTTTCCAAGAAATGCTGGCCTTCCTGACACTGAGGTAATCAAAGGCCCTCCCTCTAAGACTAACAAGTTGTCCAGCATTTTCTGCCACTCTCTGTCCCGGAACTACCTTCCTGGGGTTTCAGTTGGCTGCATTCATTTTAGCATTTCAGAATCTAGGCAATATCTACCTTTTCCTTGCTCACCCTGAGGCAAATCTAACTCTAGGAATACGTGTTAGGGGAAGGAAGGGCACAAAAGCCATAAAGCATAGTTGGGACATGAGAATTTTTGCAGTCTCAGAAAAACAGGAACATGGAAATTTAAAACTAACAAGTCAGGATATTATAGGATTATATATATCAGTGTACACTGGAGACTAGAAGGTCTAGTGAAGCTTAGAACATGGAGAAACCAATCTGGTCTAAAATGAGGAGAAAAACCTCAAAGTAGTCATGGAATCTGAGTTAGGCCACGATGGACAGAAGGGGTTTGTTGTTGCTTGGAAAATTCCAAATATTTACAAATGAGAAGAAAATACTACGATACCTTACTTCTCAAAGTTTCCAAAAGTGTGGTCAGAGGACGAGCACATCAGTGTCTTCTGAGGTTTGTGAGGAATATAGAATTCCATGCCAACCCCAGATTTCTCGAATCAGGATCTGCATTTTCACAAGATCTTCAAGGGACTTCTGTGCATTAAGTTCTGTGCATGAAGCACCCAAGCACCCATCACCCAGGTTCGACAGTCACCCATAGGCTGTCCTCTTGCATGTGTACCTCAGCCTGCTTTCTCATCTTCCTCTTGGATTACTTTAAAGGAAACCCAGTATCCCCTATCATTTCATTGATAATCGTTTCACAGGGTACATTTTTTAAAAGGCATGGTCTCGTACAAAGAATAATAACTGTAAGACATTTATAACTGTAAGACATTTGCTACATCTAAAAATATAATAATTCCTGAATGTCATTAAATATTCTGGAAGCATATGAATAGATTAGGAAGAGAAAGGATCTTCTATTTTGGAAGATTCTGCAGAGATTTACCTAGGTTGCTCGGAGGTGAGGGGTAGTCTTCTCAGTACTGGAGAGCTGGGAAGCTGAATAAAGTCCACAAGATTACCTGACGCAGAGCATAGTATACCACTACTGACATAAGTTACAGCAAATAAGGGGTCACAAAGCCTGAATCTAAAAAGTGAGGAGGGGTACATTGTTATCAATGGCTTGCCAAGAGAGTAAAAGGGACTGAAAACGTTAAACAACAACAAAAACTAAACAAAAAATCCCCAAAACTAAAACTAAGTTTATAATAACCTGGCTGAAAATTCTAGATAAAACACAGAGACTTGGAACTATTATCATGGTCAAGTCCGTCTAAAAGAAGGGATCAAACCCAAGAAATGCCAGCTTGGGTATAAATAGTTGAAGGCACAAGCAGACCCCAGATACGAGGCTAAGACTTGTAGGAAGACTTGTAAGTTCACGGAGTTTCCAAGGGTCATGCCCCTCAACTGAACCAGGTAACTGAAATCACAAAGGAAGCCTAACCATTAAATGAATGATCATGAACTATTTGGAAGGGGGTTTAGGTGAAAGAGAGAGAGGTGTGACAGCGTTAAGTTTTATAATGCTCAGAATATCCGAACGTAGAGAAGATGAAGAAAATCAGATACACTAGAAACAAGTTCTAAAACAAAACCAACTGATCAAGTTCTAAAACAAAACCAACTGATTTTAGAGTATAACTAAATGGTTAGTTAACTTCTCTCTCTCTCTCTCTCTCTCTCTCTCTCTCTCTCTCTTTTAATATTTATTTATTTGAAGGAAGGGGGGTTAGGGACAAAGGGAGAGGGAAAGACAGAATCTCAAGCAGACTGCCTGCTGAACACAGAGCCTAGTGCGGGGCTCGATCCCAGAACCCCAAGATCATGACCTAGGACGAAATCAAGAGTTGGCCCCTTGGCCAACAGAGCCACTCAGGCACCCCCAAGATGGTAAATTTCTGTGTCCCGAGGGATACTCCAAGGGGGAATCTCAAAACCATGGCACATTTCAGGAAGGTAAATTCAGTCAGAGGAAGGTTATTTCCTGGAGTACCCTAGATGTAAGAGTAAGGAGCTGGAACTTAGTTCCACAGGCAGTAGGAAGCCAGGGGAGTCTTTGATGGGATAAACAGAACCCTTCCAAAAGGTGCATCTGACAACAGCAGTAAGCAAGAGGGAGATCCTAGAGGTAGGAGGGCCAGCAGAGGGAGTGCTGAAATAACCCTGCATGAAGAGATAAGCCCTGGACGGACTGCAACAGGTCAACGGAACGAGGGCCTCGAGAGTTACATCAGCTCCCTTCAGACAACTTAGCAGCCTTCCTCTCTCTCACCCAGGACCCTGCGGTTGGCAACCTAAAAATTCACCATCTGCTGCAGGAATGTGACCACCCACATTCAAAGGAAATCTTGAGCATCCTGGTAAAGAATAAATGACTCCAAATCTCTATAGACTTTCAAATGAGTTTGAGATAAACTTCATTTACACAATGAAATGTTTCTGAGAAGGTTAAAAAGATGGAGAAAAATGTTACTCAATGAAACTTCTTTCACAGTATTTATATCTTCAGATGACTAGAGCAATGGATTTCTTTGGAAGAGCAACAGATTTGTGTGGACGGAGTGCCATGATTAAAGCTTGAAGCAGAGGCTACCTCTAAAATATTTTTTGTTGTTGTTGCAGATGGGAAGAGAGACACAGAGAAAGAGAAGGGAAGAGGTGGGAAGGGGAGAAAAGCAAAGGACAGGGAAAAGAGAGAAAAAGAGGAGCTCAAGCACTGTGGTGAGAGACAGTGTCCAGCGTGATGTGATACCTTCCCAGGACCCTTCGCGTCGGCAGTGAAGCTGCCAAACACACAAGACAGATGATGTGGGTGGACTTGTACGTTTCTGGGTAGAAACCAATTAAAGAGCTGAGTGTCAGCAAGGCGGAAATCTAGCCTGCGTGTGCAGTTAAATTTGTGTAAGTCATATGTGAGACCATGTCTTAAAGGAATCTCTAATGAGTCCTTTCACAACAGGAATAAGTCATGCCCCAGTTCGTCTGGTTGGCAATTAAGGTGCGTGACTATCGGGTTCTCTTACACCGGGGCGGTCCTATGACTCCTCTCTGAAGGCATGGCAAGCAAGAGAAAGCCTGGTTACGTGATATGTAAAATGTTTCCTGTTTAAAAGAGGGCTGGGGGTGGGGGTATGTGGAAGCCTTCCAGGATCTAGCTGAGTGATGTGCCTCCTCTCACCTGGATAATGATGTTGTCAGGGGCTGACTGAGGAACCAACAGGGTGATGGCGTCTCTCTCTTCCTCACTAATGTCCCCACCCGAGCATCCATTTTCTCATTTACGATCTCCTTGACACTGACTCTATTTGCATGGCATCGGGATTAATCAGCCCCGGGTTTTTTTAGCTGCGGGAATCAGGCAATCCGTGTAACTCAGCATGGCAGCGTGACATTATCACCGGCGAAGCAATACTCGTTCTGTATGATCACCATCTCCAGGGAACTTGCGGTGTGATAGGACTGCAGGTGCCGAAGTCATAAACCATTACGCTCATCCCCGAGCAGCTGTGTGACACCTTTCCTCAAGGACAGCCACGAAAGCCACACAGTGGATCCTACCTGATTTATTAGCAGGATCGGCAAGGGCACTGCAGAAGTTTCAATCAGCCGATGCCGCAGGGAAAGGGTCCCATCCTCCGCTCCTCTGGCAGGTCCTTACATACAGAATTACCTGAGACCCAAACACAGCCCACCAGCTCCACAGCAAATGGATTTCTGTCAAGGTACGGAAACCACTGCATCACAATTATTTGTTGGCCTGTCTGTCATCCCCTAGTGAGAACGTGAACATTCTGATGGAAAGAACAGAGACTTCTTCATCTGTCTCCTCACTTTTCCACCTGGTGTCTCGTCCTAAGTAACTTCTTAAACTACATGTGGTGAGCAGATAAAAGAAGGAATAAATGAGTTTTGGTGAAGGAGATAAGTTTATTTTACCAAAGAAAACAAAGTTGGGGTAGAATTTACTTTTTTAAAAAATTTTATTCCTCACAAACTGGCCAGTTTTGATGGGGAGGAAGGTGTTTTTTGGATCAGCTGACCCCTGACAGGTGGATTGGGGGCCTCTATATCTTTGCCTGGAAAAACTATTCAGTTCAAAAGGAATTTCAAGGTTTAGGCTAACACATGTTAGATGGGAGGATTAATAGTTTCTCATCTGACAATCCTTAATGCTGAATTTCCCATCTTTTCCTCATGTGAAACAGCAGAGAACAGGAAAAAAAAAAAGTGGTCCATATTTCAGGCAGGCTCCCACTTACACCACTTCTTATCTCTGTAATTTTGGCAATGTGTCAATTACCTTGGAGCCTCAGTTTTCTTATCTGTCTAGACCGCATGTGATGGAGTGCCTACTTGACTTTAAGTGAAATACTGCACTGAGAGTAAGGGTTCTCACGTATTGCCTGGGGTAGCAGGTGCTCGCTAAGTAGAAGAAAGCACTATTAATATGTGTTCTTGAGAGAGATTAGCAATACATGGTTTGTGTGAAACGTTGGCTAGGTTGACTAAATCCTCAGGAAACCCTTTACAACTCAACTGACCATTGTTTTAGAAAACAACTGACCAACTAACCAACCAACTGTGGGAAGTAGGACTGTGAACTCTCTTCACCATGGGCTACATCCACTGGTGTAGCCCCAAGGTTCTCATCTCCAAGCAATTCCTTTTCCATCTCTCCCCACTTCTCTTCACTGCAGGGACATAACAGATTAAACATGCTTACTTCTAAATCAAAGAAGCACATGAGTGACCTTAGCCAAGTCACTTAACCTCCCTTGGCTTCTCTTTACTCTTTGTTATAAAATGAATCAGTTGGGCCAGAGAATCTCTAAAGTCATTCCGGCTCAATGATCTGTGATTCTAGGAAATGAACACTCACAGTTGCTAGATAACAAATCAAGAAGTCAGCCCAGTTAAAGATACTAAGCCAAATGAAGCCCTATAATTTTCTTAACTTTGCTCTAATGGGAAGAAGATTAATATATATTAAGCCCATAGGATGTACAGACACTGGGCTAGATGTTCTCATAAGGGATTTCAATCAATTGTTATACTCCATTAAAGCAAATTCCCTAAGGCAAGCCTGAAATTTAATTTTGTTTTTATAGAGAATGTTTGGGTCCTTCATTGGCAAATTGGCATCTTTGCATAATACTGGGAGAGTACTATGAAGGCATGTGCATTCTGGTCAGTTTTCCCTTCCAACAGCCAGGGGGGTAGGTTTGTTGGTATGGGAACACATTCATCAGAAAAAGTCACACTAAATCTACCTACTCACCTGGGCGCCCATAGCCTCGTTACCATACACCACTCACGCAAGCATTAAATTGCAAAAATCAGTCTGCATCTCCCTTTCCCAGTAATTTCCCCAAACCACAGTATGTGGTAAATGTGCACAGTGCATGTTAGCTCACTCACTCCCAGTAAAATCCCACAATTGAAAGGAGAGCCTCTTGGGCACCTGGGTGGCTCAGTGGGTTAAAGCCACTGCCTTCGGCTCAGGTCATGATCCCAGGGTCCTGGGATCGAGGCCCGCATCGGGCTCTCTGCTCGGCAGGGAGCCTGCTTTCTCCTCTCTCTCTGCCTGCCTCTCTGCCTACTTGTAATCTCTCTCTCTGTGTCAAATGAATAAATAAAATCTTTAAAAAAAAAAAAAAAAGAAAGGAGAGCCTCTTCATTTTAAGCCTCTTTCCTAAATGTTCAACAGGTCATTCAATTAATCCAATAAATATATCCTGAACTCGTATTTTCTGTCAGACCAGAACTAGGTATTCGGGATAAGGGATGAGGTAAAGAAAGTCCTTGATTTGGCAGACATTACAATCAAGAGTAGGGAACAGACATTAATCAAATATAAACACACACAGGTGCACGTGCACATACACACACAAACTCATTCTGTCTGTCCCACTCGCACCCAAGGTCTAGGCTGGTAGGTAGGCTCTTATTCTCATATCAGAGAATTACTAGTGTTGAAAACATAAGCTACATTCTAGGCAGGATGAACAGCTTGTGTGACGTCTCTGAGGCAGGAAGGAACATCGTGGCAAAGGAAGAGTTGATAGAACGAAGGTGTGTTCAGAGTGCAGCTAGTGGAAAATAGAGTCACGAGAGATAAGCTTTGGAGAGGCACACAAGTCCAGAGAGGATTACCGTGGCATACAAGAACATAAAAATTCTAAAATCATGTGAACCGTTTTGCCACTTGAAAAAATGGACATTGAGAGTGGTCTACTCTATGTTGCTTCTTTCAGTCATAAGAACATCTCTTTTGTTGGTCAAATGCCAGTTCCCACATTTATCACTTAGTATCTGATGAACTCGGACAAGTCTAGTAATTGCATTATTAATAATAATGGCAATCATTTATTGAGAATGCCCAAAGACCTGGGCAAAGTGCTCTACCCACATCACATAGTACTTTACCCTCCTCATTACACCATGAGGAAGGCATTATTTTGATCCCAAAAGTCACAGATAAGAAAACGGGGTTAAATAGCTTGTTTGACTCATACAACTGTTACTCAGTAGTTGAATCACATCTAAATCCAAAATTTGCACATTCCAAAGTCCACTATGCTTTTATCTATGCCCTCTCTGCGTCTTGGTTCTCCATACCCATAGCACTGCTGTACAAAGAGAAATTACAAATATAAAGGTACTGACATATATTAATAGGACTCTTTTATTTTTTTCAAGATTTTATTTAGTTGACAGAGAGTGCAAGCAAGCAGCGGCGGCGGGGGGGGGGGGGGGGGGGGGGAAGCCCAGGGAGAGGGATCAGCAGACTCTACACTGAGCATGAAGCCCAATGTAGGGCTTGATCCCATGACCCTGAGATTATAACCCGAGCCAAAATCAAGAGTCAGAGACCTTACTGAACGGAGCCACCCAAGCAGCCCAATAAAACTCTTTTAAGTCCAAATTCACGGAAGTGGAAGAGCAACTTTAATTACTCAGTATTTTTCTTTGGAGGGATAGTGAAAGATTGCAGTAAAACATACTCATGGCCAAACTCAACTTTGAACAGAAAAAAAACTTTGCTCAATTAATATAATAATCACTTTAAGGGCAAAACTCATTTTTATATTATACTGAAAGGATTTTAAAAAATATGAAAAAGAGAAATAGACGTAAGGGAGAATGATAATGTAAGAGAAAAAGAAAGAATGGCTGATAAAGAACTAAAGAAAAGTTAGAGAGTCACAAACACAAAAAGAGAGCAGGATAAATGCTGGTGAAAGGAGAAGGGCCACAACATGGAGATACAGAAGGCGCACTGAGTCTTCTGAGTCTTCTAAGTATCATTTCTGCCTCTCATCGCTGTCCTCAGAGAAAGAATTAAGAGTTCTCAACCTATTCTTTTTTCAGAAACTGGCTTGTTTCCAAATGGGAGAGCTAAGCTTACCTGGGGGGCATTATGACCCAGGCTGAGGTAGATGTCTGAACACATGAAGTCACAGCAGAAGTGAGAAGTGTCCCACCTCTGGCTGAAAATAATGATAGAATGAACTCTCCTTTCCCTAACCCCTGAGGTAAGAGATCATGAAAGATCACAAGAACTATTCAGCATGTCAATAGTTTCTCCTTTCTTTCATTGCTAAGCTACCTCATTTGGTTTCATTAAAAAGTAACTTTCCTGTGATCGTTTCCAACCTCTGCCAGTTTTCTTTTTTTCCATCTCTATCACTTTTTTTTTCCTAGCCATGGCCTATAATACTCATCAGATTAGCAATCTGAAAGCAATTGATCATGTCCAGAGTTATTTTAGGAATCAATGCCTATAGCTTAGAGGCACAGAGTAATATAATTTGGCAAACTGCCTTGAATGACTTTATTTCCATTCTTATTGAAAATGATTGACTTTTTTGGAAGGTTTCTGTGACGCTGGTAGGAAAGAAGAACTTTGCATTAACAGCCTCAAAATGTGAATGACACCCAATCTCCATTTAGCCCTGGCTTTCAGGTAATTATGTTTAACTGCTCAGAGACCATTCTCTGGGGTTCTCTCTGACACCTGAAAGCATATTTGTGTTCCACACTAGCCTCAGCATCTCCTCTCCTTTCCTCTGGTTCCCTTGCCGAACTTTTCTGCACTAAGACCCTGTGCAGTTCTATCTTCCAGAGCCAGAAATCTGGACCAATTCTGATATGTCATTTTTCCTCATCTGTTATTTGATCATGTTTAGTAAAAGGCGAAGATTTATATGATCTGAAAAGAAACCAGAGTATTATTTGATCATGTTTAGAATTTCAGACCTAGGCATGATCCAGTGGTGCCAACAGAAAGAAAGGACAGTCCATTGGAATCAGCAGCATCATTTGCAATGTTTTGATAGACCCAAGGGCAGAGCCTCACTGCTTCTCTGTGGGACTGAGACTCTGAAGGATTGCATTCTGAATTGGATCTGTTACCCAGAGCTGCATTCTAGACACATAAATACCCATAAGACACACAGACATACATCTCTTAGTAAGGACTCTTGTGGTTAGGGACATAGCATGGATTGAAAGCCTGGTGGCTGAAATCAGGCATGAAAACCATGAAGATCCAAGGAGTGCTCCTTGTCCATATCTTTTCTCGATTTCTCTCCTTATTTGAATGTTTTCCCCTCTCTTACTCCTCAGTCCACATAATGAGTGGAAAATGGCCTCCCCACAACAATCAGACTTTCTGTCAGTTGTACAAATGGCTGCTCTCCCTCAGTCCCAATTCTAGTTTCCAGGGGTGGGAAACTGCATTGATTTCAACCAGCTTTAAGTTAGGAGAGGTAAGTCACTTACTATAAACAAGCCTGCTAGGAACCTCCTCTTGTTGCCGCCCAGATATGTGGAGACGTCTCTAGAAAAAAGAGGTCCTTTGAGTTGGGTAGTTCTCCACATTGTCCAATGCCAAAGGAAA
The DNA here is from genome assembly GCA_002007465.1 of Ailurus styani. Taxonomy (NCBI): domain Eukaryota; kingdom Metazoa; phylum Chordata; class Mammalia; order Carnivora; family Ailuridae; genus Ailurus; species Ailurus styani. The sequence goes on from LNAC01000589.1 coordinate 359,582, forward strand.
ATGACAACAGGGCTGCTGTTACTTGAGATTGTTCTGATGGGGCAATCAACACGTAAGCCTCCTGCCCACCCTCCTCCTCACTTAGGAGACTTCAGACCACAGCACATCTTCAAACTCACTGCTGCAGCCATTAATCTAGAAACAAAAATTGACCATTGGAGGGATCTGTGTCACAATCACGACCAAACCTGTCCACCACAAAACCAGACAACAGAACAAGCTCATTGTCTTCTTTTTAAAGGCAGGTCCAAGAGCTGATATGATACGCCCCTCTCGAATCCTGTTTCCCACCAAGCACCAGTCTCACTGCTACAATACGGCAATGGTCTGACTCCTGTCCAGGGTAGGGCACGGGGTGTGTAAAGTGTTTGGTTGCTACAGCCAACAGGTGATGGTGAAGGCCTTGAACAAAAAGTGATTTATCAACAAGTAAACACTAACGTCTATGCGCAAAGAACCAAGCTAAGCTCTTACTTCGATTAATTAGTAAATGATCATGCAATTATTCAATACGGTAGGGAAGCCCCCCTTGTACAGAGAGAAGACTACAGGTGAACAGGATTAAATACTCTTAGTCACAGTCTAAAGAAAGCTTCTAGGGGTGCCTGGGTGGCCTAGTCGGCTAAGCGTCTCCCTTCGGCTCAGGTCACGATTCCAGGGTCCTCGGATCCAGTCCTACATCAGGCTCCTTGCACAGCAGGGAGCCTGCTTCTCCCTCTGCCTGCTGCTCCCCCTGCTTGTGCTCTCTCTCTCAATATAATCTTTTTAAAATTTTTTAAAAAATAAAGTTTCTAGATTTTAGCTGTTGTTTCTTCCCTCATTGAAGCATATGAAGTTTTGGCTGCTTTTCTTAAATCCTTACCCCACTTCCCTATTTTATGAGTTACATTGTCTATAGTACAAATGGGTTTTCTGCTTCCAGGAGAATGTTTCAACCATGTACAGTGAAGGAGTCTGGGGCTGGTAAGCCTCCCAAGATAATGAAATACAGAGTTAGGAAAGCCAGCTGGATGTGGCACATTAATCACTCCTGATGCTCTGGGAGAAGTGAGATACAATTATAAGTCAGTTAATCCCCTAGCTCATTGGTAGTGGGTTGGGGAAACTGTTAATCAGCATCATAAACATGTTTGGAAAGAGAGTTCCACGGGACAGCTTGGAGAGAACAGAGATAGGCAGATCAATTCAACAGGAAAATCTCTTATTTGTCACATCTGGAAGCACCGTAGCTAAGTCTTAATTAGACTGTATAGTAAAGAAGGTCTCATAACCAGAACCGGTGGGAAGGGGCAAGACAGGAGTTTGAGGTGGTTCAATCAATGCGTCCGGCTGGCCTCGCTCCAAGGACCAGAGGACAGTGGAGTGTGAGAAGCCCAGAGGCTGCTTGAGGAAGTGTGGCTGGGAGGCATTTAGGAGCATGCCTACCTCTCCTTCCTTTGTACTTCAGTGTAAAGCAACACTAATGATTCTTTTTTTTTTAATTTTATTTTTATTCTTTGCCCAAGGGGTACAGGTCTGTGAATCATCAGGCTTACATCTTTCACAGCATTTACCAAAGCACAAACCCTCCCCAATGTCCATAACCCATCCACCCTATCCCTACCCTCCCACCCCCCAGTAACCCTCAGTTTGTTTTGTGAGATTAGGAGTCTCTTACACTAATGATTCTAATGGAGGAAACTGAACCTCTCGCCAGCTCCACTCCACATGTGAAGAATGGAAAAAATACCTGTCTCTCTGAGGGGGTTGGGTTGCCGGGATGTTGATTCCTATCTCTTTCTTTTTTTTTTTTTTTTTTCCTACCAGAACACTATTCACAGTGTTCTCCCATAAACACCACATTTTACCTTTTTAAAAAATAAATATATTGTGACTTATCTATTTACTCATTTTTATTAAATATATAGAAATGCTAACCTGACTTCTGAATCACTTTGATAAACTCAGTGTAACCCTCAGTATATTAAAGGAATATCCGCCAAAAACTGAATGATTTAGCTACTCTGTGTAATTAAGAACACAAATATACAAAGACTTTCAGTTGGGCATCTATAATTTTTAAAAAAAAGCAGCTTAGGCTATTTATTATCATCTTTATAATCCCAACAAATCTCCCCATTAAAGGAAAGACACTGCTGCGTCTTTACAGATGTGGAGGCTGAGTCCGCTCCCGTGTTCCTATCAGGCATCTTAGAGCATCTTGCTTCAGTGAATTCCTCCAGAAAAAAATAATTTTGATGCATGATATTACGCAGGGTTACTCTCTGAGGGAAAAGCACAGGGAATCAGGTGCTTTGCTTCCCACCAAGAAATGTCTCTTCCCAGTGATAAAAAACAAACACCCTTCAAAGGGAACCAGTGACCCAGAGCCCCACCTTTTGGCCAACTCCATAGTGGGAGAACCTGCTTTGATAAAGAATGGAGCAAAAACTTCCTATTTATTTATTAGTAACAGATTGAAAGTTAATCAGGATACTATGTATGGTGCTCCATCATTGTCAATAAGGTTTATTTTTTTTAAGATTTCATTTATTTATGAGAGAGAGAGAGAGAGAGGTTGAGAGAGCACAAGCAGGGAGAGCAGCAGGCAGAGGGAGAAGCAGGCTCCCCGTTGAGCAAGGAGCCAGATGCGGGACTCGATCCCAGGACTCTGGGATCATGACCTGAGCCAAAGGCAGACGCTTAACTGACTGAGCCACCCATGCGTCCCACCGATGAGGTTTTCCACAGATGACACACAAGGGCTGGATGAGTGATTGCAAACACCACCCATAATTTGGGTTTTTCCTCCTTTAACTTGCTTTTGCCTATCAATGGTAAATCTCATCCCTCAATTCAAAGTTATTTCATGTTTGAGAATCATTAAATCTGTGTTTCCAAGCAGACGGATAGTTAAAGGGAAAATGCTTCTAGAATTCTGGCCCTCTTAGTGCCTTACGTGGATGGCTTGATTTTATCCTCAGAAACTTCCTATGAAACTGACATTATAATTACTATTCTCATTTTATATTTTATAACTCAAAGTCATATTTATTGTAAATGGCAGAATCAGGATTTGAACCCAGTGTGACTCCTGCGTGTACGGTTTACACTTTGACAAAAGGCTATACCTGATAGGGATGGAGGGACATCAAAAACCTGCCCCAAATGCATATTTTTTTTTGTTTAATTTAGCCAGCATAAATGGAAAGCATTTAATGCTTTGGTAATAAGTAATGCTGGGTTTTAGGTTGCTTCATTTTAGACAAGATCAGGTGCATTCAGGGCACTATGGCCATAGACTGGTTCCTTCACTTTAGACATCACTTCGAGGGAGTATTTGTGAAGTACAGATGGGGAACCTTGAAGCAGCACCAATACACTTCATGTTCCCTCGTGTACACACACTCAAGTCTGTTGAAGGCCGTGGTGACACTTATATAAGTGACTTAAATTCTCTAGCCCATCAAGCCTGTAGGTGACCTCATCAAGTTATTTAGGTTGTTTGGCCTAGAGATCCATTGTTTCTCTCGGAGCTGGTTCCACATGACTGTTGATAATGGTCACGTCAACACAAGTGAGGACCACAGCTGTTCGAGTCAGCCATAGCTTCAGACCTAAGCCATGAGACCTCCGTAGGGAGTGCGTCTTCCTTTTCTGCGTCTCCTGAACACCCCCTGCTAAAATACCAAGACTCACACCACCCAACTCAGTTGGGTGAAGGAAATCACTGTTAGGAAAATTTCGAGTTCTAAAATATTTGCTTGTATTTTACTTATTAATATTTACTTATAGCCACTCTCCCTTACTGTTAAGAGTTCCATTTAAAAAGAAGGCTCCACTCTTGCTTGTTCTCTATCTCATCATTTATGTTCTTAAAATTAGGAGCCAAACAAATGAAGTCCGTCTTTCTATAGGTTTGATGATTTTAAGATGCTCCCAGGGTGACACAAGTTAGGTAATTAACTTGAGTGCATGAGGACACGCTAGTATACAAGCTCCCAGAAAGGCGCGAGGAGTCCGTGTGCTCATTTTAGGACTGTATACAGCCCAGGTGGTAGCTCAATAAGAATTAAATGACCATAATATGTTTGCATTTTCTATCTGGCTTCCGGACCCAAAGAAGCTTGAATAAATATTGGCACATTTTACAAATGAGTTGCAGGAGTAGGGAAATCCAGTGTCTTTCTCAGATTATAATCATTTCCAGGCCAAACCGTGGGGAAACTTGGTGCAATTCTCAAAATATTGAATATTATATTGTTATTCCAGCAAATGACTCATCTAATTCTTATAACATCCCTTTGAGGTAAACGCCAGAAAAGGATCATTAGTCCCAATTGCTTCAGCTGGAGAGGCTAATAGGAGACGCTTGCTCATCAGGTCCCAGATAAAATCTTAAAAGAAGGAACTTTCTCTGTACTTAATTTTGAGGACACTTTATTCATGTGTTCATGCTTCCTCTTAGCTATTTATGGCCAGGTGTCACCAAACAACATTATAGAGGAAAAAGTAGACTTTTTAAAGAGTACCAAGCTTCTCTAAATGGAAAAACAAAACAAAAAACAAATTTCTCCTAAAGCTTTAGAAGATGCATAGGGAGGGAAAAGGCAGGGAAAGGAAAGCAAGCATTTAGCAAGGCAGTGTAATGAATCCTGGAATCAGACAGCAGTGAGTTCCACCTCTGAGTCAGCGGCTCAATAACTATGGTCCCACAGGGGCTGCTGAAATTCTCTTTGTTCTAACTGGTAAAATCGGGGTGAGGGGGGCTCCTGGGCAGCTCAGTCGTTAAGCATCTGTCTTCAGCTCGGATCATGATCCCAGGGTCCTGGGATCGAGCCCCGCATCGGGCTCCCTGCTCCACGGGAAGCCTGCTTCTCCCTCTCCCACTCCCCCTGCCTGTGTTCCTGCTCTTGCTGTCTCTCTCTAGTAAATAAATAAAATCTCAAAAGAAAAAAAGGGGGGAGGGTGAGGGTGAAGGTATAACCTCCCTGAGAGGGGTGGGCGGGTGGTGTGGATTAAACAACATTATGCAATGTTTAACATTCCCAGGGAAACGACACACATTTTAAGGGCAATAAAAGCCATAATTGCTAGTATTTCTGTTAGAAATGAGGCCTAAACTTGCATGACAGATGAATATGCTCCAAATAAACAGTCACCATCTATGGGAGCCTCCATAGATGTCACCATCTATGGTCAGCCTCCCATTGGCTGAATCAGCTATTTATAGTATCTGATAGGATGCTCTGCCTTCTAATCCCTGCCAAGAGGTCCACAGTGATTGGTTCTTCTTTTGAGGACCGTGAGGACAACAGAAAAAAGAAGACCAATATTAAAGCATGATACGTCCATAATGTAAAATAATAATAATAATAATAATAATAATAATAATAATAATAAATAATGCTAAAATAAGCCACAAGAGTTTACACCAAAACAAGGAGTCATTTACAAGATCAGATCAGAGATAAACTACCAAATACAATTAAGCTAAACAGTAAGAAGGTAATCCAAAAAAATAAAATAAAAAGTATCCCAGGCCGCTTTATAAATTGACTGAAAATTCTGGCCCTACATACACTGCTTTCTCATTCGTTCTATAGAAACTTCTAAAATTTCGATGTACCAAGAACATTTTACTATTCTCTAGCATAGGCCAAAGTATCTTAAATTTATCTGGTCTGATTATTTCCTGGTTCTCAGAATAACTGAGCTCAGCTCATTCTTGCTGGAATAGTTGGAAGCAGCCTTCCTTCCTCTCTGGATCTCCTCTGGGTTCAGCTGGGAGGCATGGGGTGCTTTTTCAACTCAGCAGCTACCAATTAACCACCTCCTAAGAGCTCAGCAGCTGATCTACTTTTTAAAGAGACCAGACAATCTTCCACCACTCTAATCTATGTTAAATAAGCTAAACATATGAGCACAATAACAGAGGGTTAAATAAACACATTTCTTCACAAGATTAAGGAAAACCAGGTACTTAATACCAACTGATTCCAGGAAGCCAGCAAAAAAGAGACAACATTTACATCTTTCAAGAATTCCTAGGTCACTGTCCTCACCACATTAAGCATCCCGCACAAGAGCCAACAACTACACTGTTCTCCACATGCCCTGCTCTTTGGAATGTATGTGTTGCACTAACCAATGGCCCATTTTCTTTTTCCAGTTTTCTCCTTGCTATGTTAATTTTCTCTGGGTTGCTCTCAGATCAGTAAGAATCTCAGTAGCAATTTTCTTTTATTGACTTTGTGTTTCACTCCACATTTCATTATTCCAGATAATAAGTACAGAAACACTGTATGGAATCCAGATCCCATCTAAGGAACACTGGGATAGAACATGTGGGGATGTGCTCCTTAGCATGTTTGGCCCAAGACTAGGGGTCCAATTTCTTCCCTGGCCAGCTGGAATGGCCTAAGCAGCCACAGACCCTCTACCTTTAGAACATAAAGTTCATCTTTGGTTTATCAAGATGATACAAACACCTTTCTAAATCTAGCCAAGTGACTAGAACTCTCTGAACCTCAACAGACTCTTCTGTAAAGCAATCATGCTAGTATCAGCATGTGTCTCACACACATGGGTAACCCTACCTGGCCTGTTATAAGGATTAAATGAAAACACTTGACAGAGTCCCTGACAAAGAGTAAGAATTCAATGTGAATTTGCAACGAGCAGCAGCAGCAACATTATTTTAACTTGAAAAACTAATAAGACTGGTGAAAATTTTACAGGTCAAGTGGCACTCATCAAAGGTGGGAAGCCCAGAGCTTTTAACCCAGCAGATCTACCTCCTGACATCCATTCTAGAGAAATAATCTCATATATAGCCCAACGCTGTTAATATGATGTATTATTTGCTAAGACAAAAACAACTCACATAAGTTAAATGTCAACTACTGGTAAATTTTTAAATAATCGATACTCTACTGTGCAATGTAATACCATGCAACAGTTGAAAAGAATAAGATAGATCTATATGTATTCACACACACACACAAACATCTATAAAATGTATTCTAAGTGGGAGGGAAAATGCAAGTTCAGAACAAATGTGTGGTATGACATAACTTGTATTTAGGGGAAAAAAACCTCACTAAAATGCAGCATACTTCACTACATACATTCCTGTCTGATGATTCACCCAGGAGTCATAGCCCTGTCTAATGCAGTGAGAGGCAGCCACAGACCTAGGTTAACGTCACTGGGAGAGAGGGTCTCTCCCTCTGTTGTGGCTTAAGCATTTCTTGACTGTTGGCTGTGTTGACCACCTTTGGGAAGATCCTGGCTGAGAATGAAACATACTTAGAGAAAAGTCCAGATGAAAGCGGGGAAGGGAGATTTCTGATGACTGAAGCTCCAAGCTCCAAGGGGCACCGAAGGCAGGGGTGTCACCTGATGTCCTGGTTACAGGACCAGTAACCCCCTCTGCTCTGGAGTCAGTGGCGTTCCATTTGTGTTACTTCCTTGCAAAAGAAATACACTCGGACTTCCAGCTCATTTATCCTTCCTTTACACCAACGGTTTTAAAACATTTTTAGCCCTACACTCAAATAGAATTTTACATAAAAGCCCAGTAAATCCAGCAATGCAGTGAAAAGTGAGGAGGAATGAGATCACAGACCTCAGAACCCTTAGCCAGCAGGGCCGGGCACTGAGTTTCAAACAGCGCTTTCAGAGTACATATCTACGTTTTCCTAGACAAGCCAATTAACCTTCCAATGCCTCAATTTCTTTATCACAAATGGGAATAATAATATGTTCCCTATGTACTTTCAGGTTTTGATAAAAAAGAAAAGAACAGTTGTTAAGGCATTTTGGAAAACTGCAAAGCTTTTTAAAATTAAAATCCTTGTTCAGGTTTCAAATCTGAGTCCATAACAAAGATTCATTAACCTTAAAATGTACCATCTCAAGCAAAGAGATGATAGCGTCCGTAACTTCACAATACTGTCAACCCTTAAGTACAGCAAATTCTTAAGCACACCCTCTGTAATTATGTGTGGGACAACCACACTAAATAAAGGGTGCTGACAAGTCAGATGGCCACAGATCTCCTGTTGTGGTTAAGAACTTGTACCTACGGGCGCCTGGGTGGCTCAGTGGGTTAAGCCTCTGCCTTCGGCTCAGGTCATGATCTCAGGGTCCTGGGATCGAGCCCCGTGTCAGGCTCTCTGCTCAGCGGGGAGCCTGCTTCTCCCCCACCCTGCTTGCCTCTCTGCCTACTTGTGATCTTTCTCTGTCAAATAAATAAATAAAATCTAAAAAAAAAAAAAGAACTTGTACCTATAGATCTCACTCTGAGTCTGGTGTAATCATTTCAGGGATTATACTGGGAAAAATTATCCACTGACTCAACAAAAACAAGAACTATGAACCTGAATAATAATAATGAGCTCTCACCTGGCAGGAAGGGCCCATACTAAATTCTAAGACAAACACCTTAAGGAGACTCACATAATCTAGACTACAAAGAACCTTGGAAATCATCGAGAACCAGGCTGGCAAGTAAGTGTTCTCTTTGGTGTTAACTCAAATTTCTTGGTAGTGAGTATTTTTCAAGGCCATCCTAGGATTGTGAAGATGCCACAGATCAGTAATATCTATCTGCCTTTGGCTAGGGAAGGGAGAGTTGCAGTTCTCAATGCTGAGTATGGGAAACCTTTGACTCAGCTCAGACTTCCACTGCACCAGTAGGGAGGTGACCTTGGTGGGCAAGAGCTCCATGTTACAGATGCTGCGGCTATCCCCAAATAAATGTGTTAAAATACTTGAGCTAGGTTTCCCAAATATTTTCCCAAAGACCCCAGGCTTCTAATTCATTCCTCTTCATCACCTGTCATCCACCAAATCAAGAATCAAATTAAGTGAAGAGAAAAAGAAAAACAAAAACAATCTGCAAGACAATCCAATTTGATAGGAAAATATTTTTCCAGGGCATTACTGGGACCTGTGGATTCTCACTTATTGAAGTCTGGTACAGGCAAAGATCTGGAAAACATGTAAGGAAGGAGAAAGAAAAAACCCTTTTCGCACATACCCAGGGAAGAGGACTTATTTTGAGTAGTGTCATAGAGCCTTCCTGTCACAAGTTTTTATTCAACCTGCAGGTTTCATTTTGGAAAATGTCTTACAACACTGACTTTGCATTTGAAAGATTCATGTTTTCCCTTGCCAGATGAAACTGAGATAGGGAAATTGAAGGGACCCCATGAAGGATGCTTTTTCTTTTGCTCCTCTTCCTGCTTCTGTTCTCACTAGTACCTACACCTCCGCCTTACATAGGCCTCCTAGAACAGAGAATGCATGTCCTCCTTATGAATGGCAAGGAGTTAATGATTTCTTTGGAGTCTTCCAGCACAGCAGGTACCATCTAAGGAGTGACTAGGTAGAACTGTCATGAATGTTTTCTAAGACCACTGACTCACCAAGACCCCTGGCTCCAGGGTATAAGTAACTTTTGGAGGAACCGAAATACTCATTCTTATTCCTGGCTGCCTGAAAAGACATGCACTGGGTAAGGATCCTCAATAAATGCTACAGCCCCCGGGGCTAAGACAGAGACTCACTCTTTTCTTTCCTTTCTGAGTTTCCCAGACACTCTTGTTTCTATCTGTACTCTCTGTCTTCAATAAATTGTGCTCACTTCCTCTCAGCTTGTTTGATTTCAATCCTGCTTGAAGCCAAGGAGCCTCCCGGCTAGTCATCTGGGACCCCCTTTGGGTCCTCAGACTCAGCCAGTGTGTATCAAAATGGTGCTCCTTCTTTTTTTCTTTTTTTTTTAAGAGTTTATTTATTTGTTTGATAGAGAGAGAGATCACAAGTAGGCAGAGAGGCAGGCAGAGAGAGAGGAGGAAGCAGGTTCCCTGCTGAGCAGAGAGCCCTACGCGGGGCTCAATCCCAGGACCCTGAGATCATGACCTGAGCCGAAGGCAGAGGCTTAACCCACTGAGCCACCCAGGCACCCCAATGGTGCTCCTTCTATGAAGACGTAAGGGAAATAGGAAATAACCATATTGAGGTTTTATAGGACGGCTCTCCAAACACACAAAGCAATCAAATCTTTTTTTCTTTAAAATCACTTACAAGGTAAGGAGCGTTTCTTAGTACTTCTTGTGGTGGTCTTCTTCCCTTACTTCCACGACCCCAAAACTTCCTAAGTATATATTTTCTCTATTCCCTTAATGCTCTAAGTTATTGCTGCCTTTAGGCCACACTCCTCACTGCCAAGATCTGGCCCTATCGTATCCCTCTAGCCTCATGTTTCACATCAAGCCCCCTTTTGCCCCTGCCCTTCCACAAGAAACTACCTGTGATGCTTACAAGACCTGAAAATTATATTTTTCATTGTAGGATTTGATGTTTAATGTCTTCCCACCTACTAGAGTAAAAAGCTCCATGATCTGTGTCTTTGGTTCAGTAAATATTCAATAAATTGAACTGAACTATCTCTCCAAAATCCCTGCTACCTTCTGTGTCTGGGCTTTGAGAACACCATTTGCATTCAATATCAAGTTTCACAGAAGCGGGGAGCGCATAGCTTGCCCCTTTTCATGTTCTCCCAATTAGGCATTCACATGTTGCCACGTTAGCTTCCCCACCTTTGCTCATTCCAGCAACAGATCACATGGTGTTGGTTCCTTGCTAGTTTTTCTCTTCTCCCTCTTGCTAGGGAAAAAGAACAAAACAAAAATGAAAACCTAGGGTGGAGAACTGTTCATAATGAAGTCTTGTAATGAAGTCAGATGACGCTTTATTTTTAACTGTTTGCTTTCAATATTTTTCTGGTGATTTTCACCTTGTTTCCTAATCCCAATCTTATCTATCCCAATACATGCCTGGCTATTTCCTCGTTTAAAAAAAAAAGAAGAAAAACAAGAAGAAAGAAATCAAGATATCCTGTCCTGCCTGCCTAACATTAGTTAGATTCTGTGTTTAGTCTTGAGGATTTAAATAAACAAACCACCCCCCCCACACACACACCCCGCAAACAAACATGAATAAATAAGAAATGTACTCTACTTTTAAGAAACAAGCATTGCAATTTGTAAAACAATAAGAAATAGGTTCTTCTCTAAAGAAACAAACATTCTCTTCGTCCAGGTAGTCACGACTAAACAGACTCAATGAGTCATCAGTGGTATAGCAGACATGTGGGCAGGACACAAAGAAAGGAAAGACTTTTACACGAAGGTGTCAACACAAGCTCAGGAGAAAGGATGGCATTTGGTAGGAGCCTTTAGAAAGGCAAAGGAAACTCACAGGTCTCTGAAAGAAGGGGATCTGGGCATAAAGAGAAGGCTGAGCATTTGAGCGACTTCAGGTACTTGGGCATGGCTGGAGAACGAGCCGCCAGGCGCTGACAACTGTCAGACCGTAGTGGGAAGCACAGGCAGTGCCAGGTTCAGAGTTAGGCTTTATCCTGCAATGGAGAATGACTGGAGGGAAGGAACCCAAATAGATTTTTGTTAGGACAGTGGCTACAAGCTCATGTGTGCATGAGACTTCCACGGCTCACACACTGTGACTCTGATCCAAAATACCTGATTCCACTAAACGGGGCCTAAGAAGCTGAGGGTCCATTAAAAGGGGCCTAGTGAACTGCCCCTGATGGTTGTCATGTAAGTATTCCAAAGCTGCTCATTCTCATCCAAGTGTTTTATTTTTCCCAAATTCACTGCAAATAAGAGATTACATCTGCCACAACTGACCAGAGTGAAAAGGTCAGTAAAATGCATGTGACCTTTCCCTATGCTCCTACTGGAGAACTGGGAGCTATTTTCAAAGTATGCAATATCTGACTTGAAGTCCATATGTGTAGCCTTATGGGGCATGAACAACCTTGGACCCAGCCATGCATACTGGTTTTCAATTCGGCTTACCATCAATTCTCCACAGAAAGGAAGAAGTACCAACCAACCCTAAAGGCATAGTACACAGAGTTCCTAAGGCTCATATTAGTTTTAGATCGCCAGGACAAGGTTTTAATTTATTTTGAAATCAGAAGAAAAAAATAAATTATAGCTCAAATAAAATGTTTAAATAAATAACATATATTTGTCTTTATATCAATTCAGTCATAAAATATAATTTTAATATATTTTTAGGGAGAAATGGGCTCCACAGGCAAAGTGACTAAAAGTAAAAGTCCACATGCAGCCCAGCAAGAGAGGGCGAGAAAATGCAACAGGATGAAAAAGTCTTTACATCAGGCACTGACAGGCATCTTACATGTGCCCGGGGGTGTGAAAGGAGACAAAGTTATCATTCCGACAGGAAACAAAAAATCCGAAAAGTGGGAGAACTTTGATTCCAGGGAAGAAATCATTTGCCTTTCTACATAATTCCTGTATTAATCATTGGGATTTACAATCCTTCCAGAAAAAGGCAATCTTTAATTAGGTTCAGTCTCCCTTGAGACCTCACAACACTTTGGACAACCATTTAGAGTAGAAAGTACAAGAAAAAACATTCAGCAAAGGTGGCATGGTACCTGTCAAACAGTCCGGAAACCAAGATGGTGGCTGCATATTTGAATTTCATAAGGTTTCTGGAAAAGGCCCATCTGGCATTTAATTTTATTTTAGATAGAACCCAGATGTCAGCAGAACAAGTAATTAAAAACCAAAAATCAAAACTATTGTAGGTGACATAAATAAGCTTAGATGGGATTTTGCAACTCTTCTCCTCTAAGCTTGCCTATATACCACTGGCAGGTTATTACTGCATGACCACAGCTCTGATCAAGTCACCTTTCTGTCTGAAACTTCACTATTAAGAACTGCCTGCATTTTACATCATGAAAATGTGTTATTTTGATAATCAGGAAAAAATGTTTTCAATATATATACTTTAATCTTATATACTGAATATACTGAACCTTATATTCAGATTTCTCATTTCGGCATACAGAACCCTTCAAAATTCGGCCACAGGGAAACTTGACACTGTTCTTTCAATAGTACCCATCTCTTTCCCTGCACACTAGCCAAAATGGGTCATTCATCGCTTCGGTGCTTTGCCAACACCTTCCCCATGTCATGCCCTTGCTCACGTTGTTCCCCGTGAACGGAGCCCCACCTCCTACACCCCTGTTCCAGGCCTTTTCTCTTTTTCAAAGCCCTCTGCCACTGTACAGTACCTCTCTTATTGGCTTGCTCATTTTCAATATTGTTTTAACTATTTTTGGCGATTCCTCATCTCCATCATTACACTGAAAGTGCCTTATAAGGAATGGGCTATTAGTACAAAGCAGTGCATCTAACTGGTGATCAGTGATGCCCAAGAAGCTCTTCCATTACAACACAAATAACCTTAGCCTATCATCTCACTGTCTTTCCACTTCTTCTGCCTTACTTTTCTTCATAGCACTTCACACCATTTAAAATATTGCACCTTGCATTTATTTGTTATCTTTCAATGAAGTGTAAGCTGCATGAAAGCAGGAGCCTGTTGTTTTGTTTACTGTTCTATCTCCAAGGGCCTAGGCCCTTGCCTGGGGTATACTATTTGCAAAGTGAATGGTTTTCGAATGGAACTGATAACTGATAAACACTCAAAAATAAGTACTGTATGAGGTATGTGAACACGGAAAAATGTCTCATGACCTTCAGAATGGAGCTTTATGCTCTATGTAAGTTTAGTTAAGTGCAACTTTTCACCCCCACTCAGAATGTAGGTGAGAGAATGGTTTGGATAGGGTAGAAAAGTCATCTGTGTCAGGTCTAAATGAAAAGCCATGGAAGGAACATAACGAGCAAACAGAAGGACAGGTGTTACGGAGGAGGTTATTTGGACAAAGCCATACAAGGCCATGTTTAATAACAGTAACAGAGACTCTGTGTTTGAAAAACTTATATTAAGGACTCTCAAAATAGGCAAAAAAGCAACATAAATCATAAACACGTTATAATCTCATTCAACCCAATGAAGATCACACACTTTAGGCATTTTAGAAGGCTGTAGAAATGGAATCTGTGGGTCCGAGAGCCTCATTCATACAGAGAAAAACAGACGGATTGATAAACTGCACCAACCTCTCGTCTTTGATCAGAGGAAGGCACTAACAGGTTGGGAACCTAGACGCCACCAGTTGGCACAGCTGGTTGGGACTCCAGGGGACGCTATGTGCCCAATAGAGAATGAAACAGAGAAAGTTCACACAGAATTCACAATCTAGCCTCCCAATGAACTGTCCTCTCTTGAGTCCTTCTTGGCACATAGACAACAGGACGTATTAGGTATAAGACAGAGGCATCACAGGCAAGGCAGGGTGGCTGGGAGAGGAGTCGGTAATAAACACCCTAGGGCAGGCGGTAAGCTCCACTGGTTGAACCCACGGCTAGTCATCACAGAAGACGCTCTGCCTGTTTCACTTCTGGCTTAAAACCTGTGGTGAGTAGATGGTAAACCATTCTCATTTTTACATTTCTATTAATAGGAAACCCCATCATCTAGAACATAAGAAAACTTTCCCCTTTGTTTTTTACTAAGCATTGAAGTTTATCTTTAATGTATTATTCAGGTTGGGCAATGATTAATTAATCAGAACCCTTTTGTACTAGGAGAAGAGAACTAGGCTCTTGGCTAAATAACACCAGATGCTCCAAGCTAGATTCTGTCAAGAGGATGACAGTGTCAGACGTTATTGTTAATTATGCAGTAAAAATTACAAGAGTCTAGAAATGAATCTGGATTTTTAGGAAAAAGATTTTTCTAGTACTTTTGGCATCTATAGGATATTGCTGAAGTTCCAGTTCTGATTAATGGCTTATATGAAGAGAGGATAATCAGTAAACAAACGCAATCTGCCTCAGTTTAGGATTTTGGCTTCAAGCCCATTTAATAAGGGATATTAGTATATGAAATTGGGTTTGTTGTTCCACCAAGTACACACGTATATCCCAAGAGTTTCAAGAAAACTTGCCCATTAACACACGCTCCTGTGCGAAGAGGTCTAAACAACCAGAATCCTTAAGTTTTAAAAACTAGCCTGAGGGAAAGATTAGGTCAAAACAAATTTATTTGTTAATTAAGCTCTCTGAATCTTAGATATTGGTAGGTTTGGCTCAACAGCCGATACTTACATATAAGAGTCATATATTTTTTTTTATTCTGCAACTTGCTATCCAGGGTTAATAGGCTTTCAGGGAAATGGTCACTTTTAGACACTTGACAGAGCAAATCCAATGTGAGATATGAATCAATCAAATAAGAGCAGGAGTATAGGCTTCAGCCATAAGGAAAATTCCTTTTCCACAATCAGAAAAGGTTGATTCCTGTGAGGAGAAGAATCTAAGGCATTGCTTTCTGATTCTGAAGGATGTATTTTGATTGCAGAGTAGTTCAACAGAAACCCCGGTGATAAAAATGCCACTCCATTTAGGCTTTATTTCTGGAACCTTCTAGTCCTGCTGAATAAAAGGAGGCACAAAATACTTTTATTGGAACCTCTCCTCAAAACTGAATTCTGGATAGAAGGTCAATATGCCAAGAGTTCATCTTGTTGGCAGTTGAACCAAAGTTCCCAAGTATATCCAAGAAATGGCTCAATGGACAGCTCAGTCTATTCTTGCAATAGAGGAAATGGGCCTGGAAATCTTTTTAGAATCAAAAGCACCACCCAGATCTACATAAGGACTGGATAATATAAAAGGTTTTAAAGGCTAGAGAGCAAAACCTCTATTGTGCCAAAGAAGAGCGGGGTGAATTTTGCCATTGCTCAGAGGTCATCCTTCCCTCCACATTTTTATAATCTCAGTGAGTAGTACTTAAAAAAAAAAAAAAGATTTTATTTATTTATTTGACACAGACAGAGAGATCACAAGTAGGCAGAGAGGCAGGCAGAGAGAGAGGAGGAAGCAGGCTCCCGCTGAGCAGGAAGCCTGATGAGGGCCTTGATCCCAGGACCCTGAGATCATGACCTGAGCTGAAGGCAGAGGCTTTAACCCACTGAGCTACCCAGGCGCCCAGTACTTTTTTTTTTTTTAAGATTTTATTTATTTATTTTAGAGAGAGAGAGGACAGGAGCAGGAGGAGGGGCAGAAGGATCAAGCAGACTCCCTGCTGAGTGGGGAGCCCAACACAGGGCTGGATCCCAGGACCCTGGGATCATGACGCGAGCCAACGTCAGACACTTAAACAAGTGAACCACCCAGACAGCCCTCTGTGAGTAGTATTTATTCATTCATATATCCTTTCAGTCTTGTAGTCATTAAATCATTTAACATATACTATGTGGCAGGTCCCATGTGAAATAAAGTAGATTTCTTCATTTCTCCCTGCCACAAATGACCACTGAGCACCTACTGTGGATCAGGTTTAGGTCTCAGGCATATGGCAGCGAGTGAGGAAACAAACCCAAGACACTGTTCTCAGGGAGCATATAGTTTAATGGCTGGCAGCACACAAGTGAATGAAATCATAAACAGGAAGTTCTCACACTCGGGCTGGTCTTGTGTTATGAGGATGACAAAACAAGGCACAGTGATGGAGAGGGCCTGAAGAGGGGGTAGCACTTTAGTCCTCTCCAAAGAGCTGGCATGTTTTCATCCACGAAACTATCTAGGGATGGCAAGAGTAACAGCACTTGCCCAAGCCCGGAGCTGCAAGCCTTTCTGGCCCGTTGAAGGTAGAGAACGTGCCGTGTGTGGCCAGAGTACTGGAAAGGAACTTAGGAGAAGCTCACAGTCCAGTGCCGAAGCTCTAATGTGTTTCTAGAGGTCAGTACCATCGAACACAAGATGAAACCTATAGACACTTTCCCCAGAAACACACCTAGCCACACTCACAGGCACATACCAAATATCTGGTCTATTACCTGAGAGGGTTTGTGGATCCTTTGAAGCCCATCTATATATTTACTGGAGACTCATGGACTCTTGATAGAGAAGAAAGAACAATTTCTGGTGCTATGATGCTGCTCTTAAAATTTGATTCAACCAATCTGTATTAAGTTGCATGTGTGTCCCAAACATTGTCAGGTTACATAATTATTTTAACATTTACAAAAGAAACTAAGAATCCCTGCCTGTAGGGATGCAGAAAGTCACTCAAAACCTGCTGATCTATGGAAGGGCTGGAATTTTAATCTAGTTATTCTGACATTAATCCTATGTCTTGCCAGTATTCTCTCTCTGACTTAGAAACAAAGGGAATTGTGGCCACAGACTTTTCAATGATCTAAGTCACCCCTGTGCTCTGCCTCACTTTGGTCTTATGGACAACTGATAATGCATAAAATTGCTTTACAAAGTCACCCTAAATGGACTTTTATGTTCTGGCCCCTGCCTGGCGTGGATCCTTTTTTATTCATGCTTCAATTGTTGCTTCCAACACTTACAAATTTAGTATCATATGCAGGTTTCATTAGCAAGCTGCTTATCACAGCTCTTCCAGGTCATTAATGGAGCTGTTAAATACCTCTGGTCCTGACCCACCCCTGCAGACACCTGCTGGTTACAGGACAGATTCATTTATCATTTCTCAGCAGCTGGGAATCCATGGACAACCTCAGACATGAGGATGACATTTTAGTCCAAATCAAGCATCATTTTCAGATTTCAAGATCTGCCCGATCAGTTGCATCTCAGTTAATCAAGTCCACAAGGTAGAACTTACTGCGTCTAAGGAAAGTGACCGTATAAATGAGTAATTAACTAGGATGTTTTTAAAAGGGGCCCCGTGAATAATAACCCAAAACAACAGAATTAAACTGTAACCCTCCAGGATGACTTTCCTGGAAGTATGCTCACCTTAGTTCTCTGTATCTTCAGATTCAAGTATCATTTACTGAGCACCCACTACTGGCAGGTATAAATACATACAGAGATATAGACAGACAGACAGATGGATAGGTAGATACCACCTCCTTAAGGGATAATGCAAAGACATACACTGAAGTCTAGCCTCTACAATCACAGATGCACTCTTTAAAACAATAGCATTACAAAAATCCTAAATCTACTCCTAGCCTCCCATGGATTTATTTGTCTACACTTGTCCCCATGAATTATTTTTCAGCTACTTGTCAACTTCTAGCCTACAATGGCAATTTTTTTTCATCAAATTTTGTGGATCATATTCTAGTAGAACAGGCCCTTTTTAGAAAACCAGTGATAGGAAAAGGCCTGAAATCCATATTTGCAGAAAATGATTTTCCCCCCATTGAATTCTATAAGAAACTCACTGCAAACAAAGGAACTCTCTCCTCTCCCTTCTCAGGATCCTTACTGCAAGCCACATGGCTCACTTTACTTTAAGGACATGATCAGTACAAAGCAGGAATCAACTACTTTCTAGGTATGGTGAAATCTTGAGGCAATGACACATCTAACTTGGAAGTACATTTTCTAAGTGTACATTAAAAGCCTACAGGCAAACCCTATTGCTTTTTCTCACTGAAAGCCACTCAATCATTCACTCAAACGCTTAAGAAACCCTGTCCCAAGCCAAATCCTCCTATTTAAACTCTTTAATTGTGATTTCCACTAGCAGAGTACTGATGCATTAGTCTCTTCACACTTAAATTTTAAAATGCATACTACCAGGGAAATCCACTTTACACATTTATGATTTATTATATTAAAATAAGAACAGCTTTTAGCAGGCTTTTTGCCATTACTGAAAGCCTTTAAAAATCTTTACTTCTAAAAAAAAAAACCTGCAGATCACATTTTGCCACAGGTAAATAAAGTTGGACAGGCAAAGGTTAAGTAGGTAGTTGAATATGAAATGCAGAGGGAGCCAGATATGAATATTTATACTTCACCATTTGTGTATTTTCTTTCTGAATCAGAAAAACACTTTTAGTCAAGTGACTTCAACTGGAAAAGAAGGTTGACTTGCAACTTTGAAGAGCTACAACATTTGAAACGCACACATGGATAGTCCTCCTACCGAGTGCACTGAAAATGCTTGCAAAAATCTGCCTAGGGCAAAAGAAGAGGCAAATCAAATGATTCAGAAGTTGAATAGGTTTCATTAAAAATGAAACTAAGCAGAAATCCTGGTGTCTTATAAAGATTTTGGTGTCTTAACATCACTTATAGGAGTTTGTAAGAGTCCCTTAAATCACACAAGTTCACCTCCTGCTGCACGTAACTTGTCTACATTTATGAAATGCACACACCTGTTTAGCAAAGAGCATTTCTATACAGAGTCCCTATGGTGCACAATCACCATTCAGATCAGTAGTTCTCAACCCTTGTCACACTTTAGAAGCCCTGAGGGGAATAAAAATGTGGATACCTAGGACCTACACCAAATAGATTCCAATTTAATTGGTCAGGAGCAGGACCCGGCTATCAAAATTTTAAAAGTTCCCTAGGTGACCTTGATATCCACCAAGTGTTGAAGACCTCTCATTTAGGTGACATTTATTTTGAAATGCCTCAAAAGTGGTCCCAGATGGATTTGCAAAATGGCGCAGAGAGAGGAAACAGGAAGTCAAAACCTTCACAACAGGTGAGATGCAAGTGGAGAAGTGAACGACAACTCAAATGCTTTTTTTTTAACTTTAGTATCTTCACTGTGATAGGTGGTGATGACACAGGGATGAGCAAGTCTAGCCAAGGGCCCTGAGACAAGAGAGAACTGTAACAACCGTTGAAAAAGAAAAGGTACACAGGACTGTGAGAGCATGGAACTGGGGGGCTCCAGCTGCAGGATATTCTGAGGAAGTTTCGACTGAGGTCTCAAGGAGGAGAAGAAAAGCACCAGGTGAAGAGGGGAGGATTCCAGAGAGACCAGCACATATACCTTGCCTGTGTGACAGAAACAGCAGGGGCCCATTTGGTGGACAGAAAGAAGGAAAATCTGGCTGGAACTGAGGGCAAGAGAGAGATTTTAACTGAGAGTCGAGGATAACCAGGGAAAGGTCACACTCACAGTCTTGCTAAAAGACTAACACGACAACTCAGGGCAGGGGGTGAAATGGTTCGGCTAAATGCCGAGAATTCTACTCCCTTGACGTTTATTAATCAATGGCCAAGTGGCAACAGCAGGGCAGAAGCTATGCACTGACCAGAGTGGGTTTGGGTTGTCAAACTCAATCCCAACACTTAGGAAATGCTATCTGACGTGAGCAAATTATTTACCATCTCTTCACTTTCCCTATCTCCTCCTAATGCCTACTAGGAAAAGAGCAAATGAGATCATGCTTGTTGAGCCCCTGTCACGAGGGCAGGCTCAGGAAGTGTTAGCTAAGCTCATTAAGACTCACAAGAGCCCACCATGTGGTCAGAGACCAGACGTGAACACGGCTACCTCGGACCCACCAGAGAATGCACTGCGGACCATGGAGGGGCTGAAATAAAATGCACAGAGGGAAAGGGCATTGATTCTGAATCGTGGGGCCAGAGAAGACTTCATGGGGAGAGAAGATGTCTGAGGGAAACCTTAAAGAACAAAGAGCATCATCTTCCTGTTCCCTTCTGGTTTACTTTGCCTGTACCACCAGCTCTTTCATCCCTGCTACCTTCTGTGTTCTAAACAAGAGCAAAGCACTAGAATCCTTTCATGTTACGCCAGGATGCAGGAGAGCAGCAGAGATCTGGCCCATGGGAAAGAGAGATGGACATAAAGAAATAGTCACTAAGTCCAATTTACACAGGCAGGATTTAATAAAGAAGAGCTCCTGATACATGGCCAAAGATTTCCTATATTACTTACAATGAAGATGACTTTAACTGATAACATTTTTATGACTTATACAAAAAAATAATTCTAAAAAACACTTTTTAAAAGCAGTGTCTGCCTTACATGTTAGCACATCACCAGCGGGCAGGGACTGTTGCTGTGAGCACATTAGCGCTGGTTTTTTGTTATGTTTTTTTAAAGATTTTATTTATTTATCTGACAGAGAGAAAGAGATCACAAGTAGGCAGAGAGAGGAGGAAGCAGGCTCCCTGCTGAGCAGAGAGCCCAATGCGGGGCTCGATCCCAGGACCCTGAGATCATGACCTGAGCTGAAGGCAGAGGCTTTAACCCACTGAGCCACCCAGGCGCCCCACATTAGCGCTGTTTTAAGTGCACTCTGTACCATCTGACTTGGGGATGAACTTGTTCGTTCACACACAAAGTTCTGTGCTTTTTTCCCTACCGGACAGCAGCAATGACAGTGTGAGTCAAAGGGAAGAGAAGTCCGTTGTTGTGACAGTAGACTGGGAAAAATAATGCAGCTGGACATTTTAATTAACATGTGGAGCTGCCACATGGTTGCTTCAGAAACAGAGAAGATATCAGGCCATGCCTGGCACTGGTCTGCTGAGAGCACAGCCTACTTCAGCATGAGCCCTAGCAGGACAGAAACAAGCAGAAATACTCTCTTCCAAGCAGTTGCGATCAGACCCAATCTGTAACTCCCTTTTCTCTTCTGAAGGCTGAAGTCACCCGTGAGGGATTACTTTGAGAGATTATTCTTCTTTACACACCCCCCTTCGACAATTTGAGCTCCAGCCATGGAGAAACAAAGCTATTTAATTTCAGAAACCAGTAGTTTCTTTATGACATTTGGCAGAAAAGAATGTTAGAAGTTGTGGAACTAGCTCCTTACAGACGTTGGTTGTTACAGAGTACAGACGTCTGGGGGGCTTTAATCACGACAAACAGCCCATCAACCATTATAAAAAATGTGCTCATGAATGGGAAAGAACCTCATAAAAGAGCCTAGATGAAGTGATGTACTTGTATGGTCCAGTGAGCTGAGCAATGGGCCAGGACTCGAGAGATTCCAAACCGCCACCATGTCCTGGAAAAACAAGTCACTTACCACACTCTTGTTCTCTTGCCTCACTGGGAAAGCACAGGGCAAGACCACCGCCCCACCTTGCAGGGCGCACGGGAGGAGGGCTATGGGCCATCAGTCTGTGAGACACAGATAAACTGTCCTGGCTTTGCCACTGAGCTTTTCATTTCAATCGTTCTCTGCCAATTACTGGGAAATAGAATGATGTGCCATGTCCTCTAATGGCACAGAAACTTGAGTTTACAGAAGGAAATGGCTCGTGAGGGCAGGAGAAAACAATCTCCAACCACATACTGAGCACAGAGCCACTGATAGCTAATTCAAAGATGTACAGAAAGCAGAATAGTATTGCTCTTTTTCATTCAACTCATTTGTAACTCGCAAAGGGCAAGAGGGCAAGAAATAAGGGAAATAAATTGATCCTATTGGCTAATGCACTGGTGAAATTTATTCTCTCTTTACCCAAACTTTTTTCCAGGCCAGAGAGAGAGAACACTGGAGCTATATTTCTAATCTTACTCTATTGTCTTATAGTAACTACCTATGGCCCAATCATATAGGGGAGGTTCATGTCACTAAGAAGCCACAGTTAATGAATACATCCACAAATGAGACATTGTACGTTCAGTTCATTGTCATTTTCTGTTTATGTCTTTCTGCTTCTTCCTCTCTCACCATGTGCTGGGTGGCTTCCTTGTCATCGTATGCTCAAAACTTTATCAGCTCCAGCACCCAACCTTCACTTCCCAAATCCTCACATTCGACCACTGACCTCTCTCTGTTCTAAAGGTCATCATTAAGACTCCAAAGAACCCGCCTGGGACACATAGAGAAGTGAAAAACATACCACTGGAGCTCACAGGACATGCAAAGGATGAAATCCCCATTGTTTATTCTCAAATAATCAGTGTAGAACCATTTTATGAAACAGATATATCCCCCAGATTAAAAAATTACCCATAAAATGAGTTTCTTGAACACAAATCTCAACTTAAAGTGATCATTGTTATAAAGCCAGCCAGTGTATTCTTTCTTACATACACATAAACACAACTCACTAAGTTTAATTATTAGAAAAAGGAATCCATTACGATAATGGCCTATCCTTTACAGAACAGGCATTACAAAACATTATCTGTCTCGGCCTCTTGGGGTTACAGCCTACAGGCACAGGCTTGCCCAATCTGCACCTCCTGCAACAAGAGCCCAACTGCTCTCAACTCTCGATCCGAACAAAGTTATTCTGTTCTCATGTTTAACTAGAGTTAGGTATAGAGTATCCGTCCATGAGCCATGGCTGTCTCTCCTCTTCTTCCCCCTCACCTCTTCTTCCCTCCCTCCCTCCCTCCATCCCTCCTCCCCCTCAAAATCCAGATTCTTACAATGTCTGACAGAACGAGCTTCAGTATCTTATTTGGCACACAGATGCCAGCATTTAACAAGGGCAATAAGAGAAAAATAAATTGAATTTTAGATGAGATTTGTTCTCAATTAGAAATTCCAAATTCTGTATAGTCCAATTTAAAATTACACACTTAATTGTTACATGAAAATAAAAGTATACTACAACCAACACATTAATCCTAATTCTTCTGCCAGCTCCCTTGTTCATAGACAGCTGTGTCCTCATATGGCAGAAGAGGCAAGGGAACTCCATGGAGCCTCTCTAATAAGGGCACTAATCCCATCCACCGAGGGCTCCACCCTCATGACCTAATCACCTCCCCAAAAGCCTCACCTCCAAATGTCATCACTTTGGGGATTAGGTTTCAACATATGAATTTTGAAGGGATAAAAATATTCAAGCTATAGCACCTTAAATGAAAGAAACCCATTCAATTTGCAGAACATTTGTGTTGCTTGTCGATAGAAAAAAAAAATACACAGAATCTGTTACAAGACAGCTCTCGTGGCACAGGAAGAGCAACCTTCCTACAGTGGAATGTGTCTGTTGCACCTAATTCAAAAGTGAGACACCCGAAGTCAACTTTTATTCAACATGACAGAGAAATAGGAATTCTGGTTAATAAATATTCTGGCTAACAGACGATTTGTACTTAAATGTTCAACATGGATTGTCATTCAGAAATACAGAATGCGTTTGGTTAAGAAACAATAAAATGATCTTGACTGCAATTTTCTTCGATGATTAGGAAAGCACATCAAGTTGCTCGCTGTCCTTTCTCAGGAAACAAGGACACCCAGTTCGGACTGCTTGAGTTTGAATCCAGCCCTAGTACTTATCGGTGTGGTCTGGAGTCAGGGGCTCGCCAGCTCCATGCTTCAGTGTCCCTCTGGCTAAATGGGGAAAATAACACTTCAGAGGGTGGTGAATCTGTAGAGACAGACCCACATGCGACACATGGGAACCAGAAAGCAAATGTTAGCAATCACACATGTTAGCAATTATAAATATTAAATACCCTCACATTAAACTGGGAGCTGACACAGAATTTTGGTTTATAATTCCAATTGCCTAAGATTTTATTTTCAAGTAGTGCAAGTTAAAGGACAAAAAATCTCAATCTCTTTGACATCAAAATGGCATTAAAGTAAACGCAATTTTTCAACTTTTCAGAGAAAACTAGGGAAATCACCAACTGGAAAGGCACAATGTTAACAATGGTGCCCTGGGTTTTTTTCATGTGCTGAAACTCTTCCTTGTCGTGCATCTTGTGACAGAAAACCAGCGCGCCATTTTTATGTCTTCATTGATCTGAATTTGTTTCCTATGACTAATGCCTGTATAAAAACTCCTTAGCACAATCTAAATCATCTCTAACACAGAATATAAAACCTGTCTTTGTTGTTTTCTCACTGGAGCCTAGGGTTACAGGCCGGCCAGCCAATAGGCTCAGAACAAGGGACTTCACTCTACAGAGCTAGCTCCAACAACGAGGGCGAAAGCAAATCCCACGCACACATTATAAAGACACTCTTTCAGCAAAAGTGACAAATGCAAACAGTCTCGTTTTGCTGAAACTGTGACATGATATGGCTATGGTTTCCCACACAATCTTATTGTTCAGTGTTTTCTCTTCCAAGATAAGGACCTTAAAACAAAAGCAATTACTTTGCTATGTTTTACACTGTTTAACGGCATTATCTCTGGTGGAGACAAAGCCTCTACGCTGCCTGAGAGCTGCTCTGATGGCAGAAGAGATGTTCAAAATCCCAGGGAAACCAGAAGCTCAGATTTCCCACGAGGTCATAAATGACAATGACAGCAAAAGTCTCCAACACTGTGGACGTCAGATTCAAGGATCTGCGGTTCTGCTGCTGTAAAGAATTCAGGGGATTCTGTATTAGCAATGGGCCTGTTTAGTGCTTTGACGATGAGCTTTATTATGAAAGGACCTCGGAGCAGTCGGAGATGACACAATAATGAGTTCTGTAAAATGAAAGGACCTCAGAAGTCCATCTGGCCCACCCTCCTGCCATCAAGCAGGCTTATGTTCCACAAGGCACAAACAATGGAGATAATACTTTATTTAATGTTTTTGGATGTCCAAAAGAAGAGTAAATTAAAAAAAAACGCTCCGTAATCTACTCAGACTCTAGCGTAGATGTTCCACCAAATGAAATAAAATTCAATTATGAAGTATATCAGAATGCCAGAGATTTGATTATTGTGAGGGTCAAAGAATGCTTCTGACAAACACAGTGATCTTTAATTTATCATTTGCCCTCATACACAGAATCCCTACTAATGACGGAACACAGCTCTACTATAACTAAAAATCCCCTGCCAGACCCTGTCATGCACACACGCACACACACACACACACACACACACACACACGATCACACTTGTACACATGGTCACTGCAGTATTAAAATGTAGAGAGCAGGATGGAAATGGCAACAAGGATTTAGAAAGGTCTGAGTTCAAAAAGAAAAAAGCAAACAGAAAGTCTGAGTTCTACCCCTGTCTTCCGTGCTTTGATTTATCAGATTCTCAGTAATTTATAACCCATCCAACTTATTTTTTTTCTCATTCGTAAAACTGGGATAATAGTACTGAGGAGGGCTCTTGTGAGGTTATAATTAATTAATGCATATGAAATGCCTTCGAAGATAAAGTGTACACTGAAGTCGATTTCTTTGCTCTAATTTTATTGTCGTGGATGTAGTGAGGTCTCGGACGTTGCAGACCTACAAATGCAGGCTGCCAGACTTACCCTGTCCTCTGCTCACACAGGGCTGTTCCCTCCTGACAGCTCCCCAGCAGGTTCTTAGCCCCCGAGCACCCCCTTTTGATCGAAAGCATCCTGCGTAATCACGAAAGGAGTTGCCCAGTTCAGTCTCTGGGCCAACAACCCTTTTCCTTTACTTTATTATAATTGTGACCACAAGCTTCAGCTCACAATCCTCCCCTCTCTTTGACATTTCCAATTATGTTTACTCTTAGACAACATGTTTTTAGATGAAAAAAAATTACTGAGTGTAACTTATTTCATTCCTCTCTTTATTGCCTCATATTTATCTTCCTTTTCCACTAGGGTTTTCAGGGGCTTAAAGAAATTATATTTTAGGTGGCTCAGTGGGTTAAGCATCTGCCTTTGGCTCAGGTCATGATCCCAGGGTCCTGGGATCGAGTCCCACATGGGGCTCCCTGCCCAGTGGGAAGCCTGCTTTTCCCTCTCCTGCTCCCCCTACTTGTGCTCTGTCAAATACATAAAATCTTTAAAAAATCATATGTTAGTTAATTTTGTATAATCACTAGACTCAGACCAATGGCTTAAAAATGTTTTCTGAATCAAGTACTCGCATTTTCAAATATACCTTCTTTCTCTTCGCAAATTAACTAAAATTTATCCTCGGTTTCCACTGCACCTAGACACATCTAAGAGTAAAAAATAACAGTAATCTTCCCTGACAAGTATAAAAGCTATGGTAGTGATATATTCCATCAAGAAAAAGACAACTTTAAGGAAAATTAGATGTAAAAATGAACCAGTTCAGACTCTCTACCAAGTAATATGATGACCCAACACTAATTTTCACCACTTATTATATAATCTATTTCAGGGAATGAAATATACAACTTAATAATCAAAGGATCAAAGAAAAATAACTTGTTCAAAAACATCCATAATGGATGCTTATCATATGGGAAAAAATGTAATAAGTAAATTCCCAAGCAAATATCACTAAAGCATCATAACAAAAGACTACATACCTAATTAAAATGCTTACTTCCACCTTACAAAAGGCAAAGAATATGACTTTAAGACTATTCATGGTTTTTTTGGAGTAAAACTGCTAGTACACCATCCACTCAGTTTTTCAATATCCCTTACGTAAAGGCCAATGCAGTACGTTTCATTTAGATTGCAGTGCAAGAAAAAAAACTGTTTGAAAAACCAACAAGCTTTTCCTTATAAGATAGTAAAAGCTCCATAATTCACTGTTTTCCTTTTTGTCCTTTTGTGGGCAGTTCAGTGCAAAGTCCAGGTCTCCAATGTAATAGCTTTCTTAATCTAGGTTCTGATATAATTACTCTTTCATTCCTTTAGTAATGTGGTTGTTTTATTTCATTCATATAACTTATTATTTCATTTTATCTATCATATAATGTAAAATCCCTTAAAATTAATTTGGAAATAAGTAGGGCATATTATCTACATGGATGAATCACTGCAAATTGCAAATATGCTGATTGCAATGCAACAGAGAAATACATTAACAGAAAAGGTTTGGTCAATAATAAATGTGAAAGAAATATGAGAAGCTAACCTGAGTGGACAGTAATATTAGTAGCAAACCTTTACTGAGTCTTTACTCTGTACCAGACACTGTTAAATGTACTTCACATTTTATTATATGAATGAATCCTCACAATGACCCTATAAAGTAGGTATAAGGAGCCCCCAGTTCCTCATCTATTGAGGAGGAAACTGAGGCACAGAGAAGTAATCTGTCCAAAACCACATAGCCTGCAGGACACACAGATACCATTTTAAAGGCAGGGTTATTTTCTTAATTTAAAAGAGCTTATATCCGCAACAGTAATATTCATAAAAGGAATGCATCTTGAATTTAATTTCTTCTAAAGTTGATAGAAAAATCAAGTCATCCCTTCAATCCTCACCATATTTTGATCAATATTAACATTTTAAAATTGATTAATACCTCCATGGTATCATTTTCTATTACAGATGAGTGAGGTCGTGAAATTAATTTGAGTTAGGGGGTTACTCTGGGTTATAATTAGAGCTAAGTAAAAACAGCCTTCATTAAAATCCTCATAAAAACAGGGGATGTAATGTTAAAACACCACAGGAAGCTAAAACTATTCATCACCTACCCGTGACAGCTCAGAATAATTAATATAGCCCAGCTGAGACATGAGGTGTGAATTTTAGGGTCAAGAAAAGAGAAGTTAGCTGTTCAAACAGTCCAGAGGGACCACCACCAAAGGAACTGTGGCTTCTCCACAAGTGCACTGGGACTCGTGCAAATCACTTGGGTCTATGCCATGCCTGTATGACTTCCTTTTTCCTTAGTTAGTACCTCTTCTCTCTCCAGTTCCCAGGAATTCAACAAGGTCAGGGATAACGCACCCTGAAATGTGACATCAGTGGCAGGAAGGTATGAAGACCTAAGAGTTTTACCGCGGTTCACAGTGGTGATTTGTGATTGATTTTTGCTTTTGTTATTTCAAATAACTCTGTCCAGCCAAGGGACAAATTCCATAGTATTCATTACAAATGATAGAGGAAGGAATATGTTTCCAGAAAATCAGACAATCAGACAGTAAAAGTGGATGACCTTTCTTTAATGACTGCTAGACACTAGAAAGTTGGCTAGCAGGGGTGTGTATATGCAATTACTCTCACATATGTTTGTGTATATATGTGTACGTACGTATCTATGGGTGGATACATACGTTATTGTATATATTTATGTAAATGTGTGTATGTGATGAAATGCACCAACACATTAGGGGTTATTTTTTATTAGTGGAAAAATGGGAGCTTTTGTGTTCTTCTTTATATGATGCTCTTTTTTCATGTTTTCTCAAGTGGGTAGGCAATAGGTTTATGATAAAACCATATAAAAAAAACTTCTGGAGAAAATCACGATACTTAAACACTATTATTATTTCTATGAGAGGAGAACATTCCAATATTACCAGTAGCTGAGAAAGTTCTGCAGAAACTACTTAAGACCATTTAAATGCTGGCGCAGGATGCCTGGGTGGCTTAGTCTGTTCAGGTCTGCCTTCGGGTCAGGTCATGATCTCAGGGTCCTGGGATCAAGCCCCACATTGGGCTCTCTGCTCAGTGGGGAGTCTGCCTCTCCCTCTCCCTCTATGCTTTCTCTGTCTCAAATAAACAAATAAAATCTTAAAAAAAAAAAAAAAAAGCTAGGAGCACCTATGTGACGCTGTTGGTTAAGCATCTGCCTTCAGCTCGGGTCATAATCTCAGGGCCCTGGGATAGAGCCCTGTGTTGGGCTCTGTGATCACTGGGCAGTCTCTTCCTCCCTCTCCCCCTGCTCCTCCCCACCCCGACTCCTGTGTGTGCCTGCACATGTGTTTTTTTTCTCTCTCTCTCTAATAAATAAAATCCTAAAAAAAAAAAAAAATTAAAAGCTGGTAGCTTTTTCAATTCTGGTTAATAAAAAGTAACCATGTGTACCATATGTAGAAAATCAATTCCCAAACACTAGGATGTGTGACACTCATTGATGCTGAACATGATTTACTATCCATTTGATAATTTGAAAGGCAATCAAAATCTCATGGTGCCTCATGGTCATAACAATAAAAATAAATCCTCATTGACCATGAGTTTAAATGAAGCCTGGCTATAAGTTGCCATTTTTGCATTCTTTTATTTTTTTTAAGATTTTATTTATTTGAGAGCGCGCGTGCGTGTGCACACACAAGCCTAAGCTGAGGGCAGGTAGAGGGAGGATCAAAGGGAGAGGAGCAAGCAGACTGTGCTGAGAGTAGAGCCGCCCTGGGACTCAATCTTGGGGCCCAAGATCATGACATGAGCCAAAACCAAGAGCCAGATGCTCAATCAACTGAGCCATCTAGGCATCCCTCATTTTTGCATTCTTAATGAAAGGAACTTACCTTTATATGTTTATTATCCCCCATATTATAAACATATGACTACAGATGGTTAAGATTTTGATATCAATCCTTAGCTTTCTCATACCATAGTCAAGTACTAAAAGAATTTGCAACTTCTTCCTCAGTTCTCCACATTCCCAATTAAAAATGGAAACTCACTGGGATCGTGCAAAAGCTGATGACAGTAACTCTTTAGTTGCAATGAAATCTGAGTGAATTTTAAAATACTTGACATAAATAAAGAATGGGAAGAACAGTAGATACCAGTAGAGTTCAATACTTGCTAAACCTCACTGAGTTGAAAGACATTTAACCAATAATCTTCATGAAATCCTCCCTTCACCCTCACTCCCTCCACTAACTAATACTATTTGCTTACAAAAGTTCACAATTTTCTTAGGCAGCTACCTGTGGCTTTAACCACCCCTCCGCCCAAGTAGTTTAACTCACTTCTAACATTTAAACAATTGTCTTGACTACTCAGGGGAAAGATTAAATAAGGTACCAGCAGCTGGGCCTACCATCTTAGAATCCTAAACTCGGAACTAGAAGGGACATTAAAAATTATTTAGACTTATCTGTCCTACCTTTGTCTCCCCTGACCCCCAAAATCAATTGATATACTTGTCTTGATTGATTTTAGGCCTTTAACAACCTGTTGCTCAAAGCTATACTTCTTGTACCTGAGGGAGACAACAGTGAGGAGAAGCAGACCCCCTCTGGCTCACTGTTAAAAGCTGTTCCCAAGGAAACAGTGCTTAGGGCAAGAAGGGATAACCAGTAAAGTGACTCCTCTCTGAAGCCTTCCCTCCAGCCTGCCTCCTACAGAGCTCCAGTTAATGCAAACAGTTGGCTGCACACTGACCTGCATTTTATAGGATGAAATTTTATTAATACTTAATCTCTTTGAGGGTGTGTTTATTGATAGTCTTTCCCGAAGTGGCATCTACCCTCCTGATCCTACCCATCCCTCTGCAGACATGAATTCCTCTTCTCTTGCTGACAGCAACCTCTTATTGTTGGTGCTCTGTTACATTTTTATGTAATTATACCATCTCTGTAAACTCTGTTCACAAGACTTACTCTACACCCCCAGTGGTCTGGATATAGATTAAAGGAAGTAGTAAGTCTACGGTGTTATTTTTGCAAATAGCTCCCATCCATCTTCGAGACAACCAAGAAGTGTCATTTACTGTGATTCCCATTTAATAGAAGGTGAGCACGAGTCTCAGAGTTCTTGCCGAAGGACAACATCTGAATAGTGGCAAAACGGAGTAGTGAACCCAAATAAAGGCAGCACCACTTTGTTTTGAAATCCTAGAGCTGCTTGTCATTTGAAGGAGTATTCTCTTCTCCTACCAATATCATGAATCCTAAGAAGCTCTGTTTATGTTCAGCATTCCTAACTAGCCTGCTCTGATTTCCAGCCGTCAGAATGGAACAAAGGACAATAATAAAAGGGTCAGTGGTTAACATTTACTGAGTGCTTCAAGCTTCTAACAACATAATCTCATTTAATCTTGTCAGAAACTCTAAGGATAGGTACTATTATTTCCCTCATTTTACAAAAAACAAAAACAAACAAAAAAAACCAAACAAACCCTGAGGCTCAAACTCAAACCGAAAATGTTGCAGAGACAGGATTCAAATCCAATGCTTAATTTTAGGACCCAAAACTTCACCACCACCACCTCCTTGTTATGAAGAAAATTTTTCTCAACCTTCGTAAAACAAGTTCTCAATCCTATGGAGACTGCACCTTCAAAGTGGAAATGTTCATGGTCATTAATATTTTTATGACTTTTTCCCCCAAGTCCTAAGGTTACCTCAAATCAGTCTATATGGCTGATTTTCTCATTCTGTCTGAAACTGAGAAGGCATCTGTGGCACCAAGTCCATCCCTAGGGTTCCAAGCATCAGGAGCACTTTCTACTGCCATTTAGTCATGAAAGAGCTCCTACATTTCACTCTAGAGTTGTCTCTGTATCCTGTGTTCCAAGTGCCTCAAATCCCTTCAGGCAGAAAACTAGGAGTTGCTACCATGTTCATTATGCTTTGATCACTTTACCAAATAAAAATGTTTTTGAGTGAAATGAGAATGTGTTACGCAAACCACAAGGAAATCTGCAAATATTACTTAGTATCTTCAGTCTTCCTTTTCTAAGATAATAGCCATCTGAAAGTGAAGAGCCAGCCATCTGCTACAAGGCTCCACAAATGAATCGATTGCCTAGACACTGGAGACCCAAGCCTGGAGAGAAATGAAGTTCAGTGATCAAATATCATTCAGTTAATGCTGATTAGGCCTTGACTCTTATAAGATTCAAGATGCCTACTTAGTTAAAATAATTTAATCATTTCTATCACTACTTTCTGAACACTAGGGATATTTTTCTAAGGGAGAAACACAAAACAGGATTGGATCCTTTATTAAAGATTAAGAGAGATAAAAGGAAGAATAGTGTGTTCCCAAACATATAAGTGGAGGGAAAGGAGAAATGACAGATGTTGGCTTGTTGCCACTGGGATATGAAAAAAAAAATCTGTTTTTGGCCACAGTAGGGCCCTCTGTAACATAATCTTGCTTATCTAATTAGCCAACTCTAATACTAAACATATGGAGTTAATACAGAAAAGTTCTAATATCTATTACGTTGGTAAAACTATAAAGAACTGATAGGGTAGCGTGGTTTCATGGGAACTGGGTTGAAACTCAAAATCATTCTGGAGACGAGGCAGTTCCAAGGATTTCAGCTGTGGGATTTTGAAGTCAACCCCCCTGGGTTCTGTCATTCGTGAACTAACTCATCTGCTCTATAAATGTAACCTGCCTTCTCTCCTACTACTGATTGACAGTTTCTGTGAATCCAAGTCCAAATCCTCGGGAGAAAAGCAGCTAGCTGGTTCAATATTTTTCCCCACACAGTAAGTTTTTGGCCAGTCTCTGGAGGCCAATTGGGATGACCATCTTCTGATCCTTGCTCAGTGGTCTAAGCGAAGGTCACACTGGCCTCCTAGACTTGCCCCTTCTGCCAGGAGACAGTTAAGAACATTTCTTTTGAAACAGGGTATCAATTAGTCTAGCACTCCAAAACATCTTAGTGTATTTTTTGTATTTATAGAACTCTATTAATAAGATTTATACAATGTCGTGTGCTTTTCAGGCACAGGAGGTGTGAAATCTGGTCCATAAATATACCTTTTTAGGAACTATTCCCTTATTTTATACAAGATTTAATTCACCATTATGAGAGGCATGTAACATGGTGCCTAAAAGCCACTGGAATCAGACTGGGTTCAAATGCCTGTTCTTTCTGTTACTAGCTGTGTTACCCGGGACAACCCACTCTAGCTTTGTGGTTCTCACTCAGGTTCCTCATTAGTAAAAGGAAGATAATAAAGAGAACCTACTTCATAGAGTTGTTGTAAGGATTAAATAAACCAATATGTGTAAAGTGCTTAGAAAATGTCTGGCACACTTAGAGCACTACCTTCACTGTTGGCTACGATGACAATGATGATAATGGTGATGATTCTAAGCCCCCATTCCACAAAGCTGTCAAGAGGAAAAAAAGGAAGAAAAAAGAAGAAAAGCCAGCTTTTTGCTGCCTTCATGGCAAGCAAGATGCAGAATGATTTTGTTAGCTTTTTTTTTTTTAAAGATTTTATTTATTTATTTGACCCACACAGATCACAAGTAGGCAGAGAGGCAGGCAGAGAGAGAGGAGGAAGCAGGCTCCCTGCTCGGCTCGATTCGGGGCTCGATCCCAGGACCCTGAGACCATGACCTGAGCTGAAGTCAGAGGCTTTCACCCACTGAGCCACCCAGGCGCAACCTGGTTAGCTTTCTTAAGACCCCATCTCTCATCTCCTCTCCCAGGTCTTGCCTCCATCGTAATGGTATCACTGGGAAACAACACAAGGACTGCCTTGCTTCTTGGTGACTTTGATCCCCCTCCCCTTCCCAGCATGGAGAAATCTCTTTCTAACCTGCTCTGGAGAAGCCTGTTACTACAAATCCTGAGTCGACTCTGGGCTTGGGCTTTTGGAAAGAAAGGCCTGGACGATTTGTAAAGCGCGTTTATCATTTTTCCAACCAATTTCCTCACTGAGGCAATTGAGCAGCAAGCACACTACCTGCTTGAATTTGGTGAAACAGTGCAAGGTAACAAGAAGAGGCAATAGTTTAATTCCTCACAATATTATCAAGACACATATACATTATACTTCTCAAATCTTATGAAAATACCATGAAGAATTGTTTACTTAAGTGGTTAGTACTTTTTTTCTAAAGGTCGGGTAAATAGTACGTATTTGAACCATCGTTACTTTAGGCACAAATCAGTCTGACTCTAAAGCTTAAGATTTTGTAGTGTTGGGCTTTTTGTTTGTTTGTTTGTTTCCTCCTCAGTTCACTATGATCTTGGGTGGTGGGGGAGAGTGAGTGGGCACTATCCACGTACGACAATAATTAATTACATATGAGACCTAGCTGGCGAGAGAACATACTGCAAGCAGATCCCCAATAGCTCCTAAGGCACATATTTGCTATTATGTTGTTGTTGCTGTTTATCTCATCTGTCTTTCTGATTACAAACTCAGTTCTCAATCTAGAGCATCCTTGACTTTGGCTGGACACTGTAGGTGTAGCTGTTGAGGACTAAGCATCCCCAGAGGAGCTAAGGTTGTCCGGCTAAGGGGATCCTCCAGTGTGACCACGGAGGGATCTTACCTGGGGAAGGGAATGCGGCCACAAAACTACAAGATATCCAGGCTGACCCCACCTGCATCTCTAACATTTTCACGTTTCCAGAATCCATTGAAGATTAAATTTTAAAAGTCATGGGCCTGTCCCTAAAAATCTCTTTTGAATTAGGCAAATTAAGCAGCCTTTATTTGAAAGAGGAAGGTGTTCAAACAATGTCTGATGCAATGGTTCTTTCAATGCAAAAGATTTTTTATCAATTCTTTTTAATTTGTTTAATGAGATATAATTCACAAATCCTGAAATTCATCATTTTAAATCATGCAATTCAGTGACTTTTAGTATATTCTCAGAGATGTGCAGTTATCACCACTACCTAATTCCAGAACACTTTTACCACTCCAAAAGAAACTCCATATGCCTTGTCAGTCACTCCTCTTTCTCCCCTCCCCCAAGCCGCTAATTTGTTTCTATTTTCTATGGAATTGCCTATTCTGGAGATTTCATATAAATAAAATTGTATAGTACATAACCTTTTGTGTCTGGGTTCTCTCACTTAGCATGGTTTAAGGTTTGTCCATGTTGGAGCATGTATCAGTACTTTGTTCTTTTTTATGGCTGAATAATATTCCAAAATATGGGTTGACTACATTTTCTTTACCCATCATCAGCTGATTGACACTTGGGTTATTTCCACATTTTGGCGACTAGGAATAATACTATTATGAACAGTCATGTACCTTTTCTTGCCTGTGACTATTCGCTTGGGTAGATATCTAGGAGTGGAATTGCTGGGTCATAGGGTTAGTCTACACCTTTTGAGGAACTGACAGACTGTTTTACCATTTTACATTCCCACTTAAATGTCTCCTTCATCACTCTGAGAGAATAAGACTTAACGAAAAAATGAGAATAGACTTGCAGAATTTAAAACTCAATTTTGAGTACTTATCCTCCAGTTAAAACTTCTTTTCCTAGGCTTCCTACTGTGCTCGGATACGGTGGATGCAAAATCAGTCTCACGAAAGACAATTTACTTTCCCCTCATCATTTTGTTAAAATGTCTCCCTTTTAAATCCACTCTACCAACTCTCACAGGGCATGAGTAATACAGAAAAATAATACATGGTTTGTAATGATTGCATAGATTGTTGGAAAATTCTCAAAACAAGAAAAAAAAACCCAAACCATTATTACTTATTTAATGATGACAGTGAATATTTTGGAGAATCTAATTCATTTATATGCTTATATATGAATATGTTGATAGACATAGAAAGCATGTATTTACACATACATGTTTATCCTGTGAATATATAAGGAAAGTAATATAAATCTTCCAATGATCATTTCAAGAGAAGATATTTTTTAAAAATCTCATAAACGAGGCTTGCTATTGACCTGAGTCAAGTCACCAGGAAGTTTTGTGTTTTTTTCCCACTTGGCATCTACTAAGTGTTAACAGTGAATAATGCAAAAAGATGCAAAATGTAAACATTTGCTTTGGCTCTATCCAGGCTGAGGTCAGGCGTGCTGGAACGACCAGCTCAAGTCAGAAACACAGCCCATCTGCCTCAGAATCGTGCTGCCAAAAGAGGGAGCGTGGACCTTGCCAGGAAGAGCAGTTGTTCTTCCCAACATCAGCCTCAAGGGCAGGAGCTATCCCGCTAGATTTTTTATGTAGTTATTTTTATTTATGCTCATTCCCAAAGTAATTCTAAAGGCTTTTTAAAAAACCCATCTATATTTTCCTTCCACATAACCCCTCTGCAACTGTGTTTAAATTTTTATGGGTCAGGGCTCCGTGAAAAACCTCCGGAAAAGAAAAGCCTCCCCTTCAGAAAGTGTCCATGCGCTCGGGTCTGCACGCTACTGCAAGAGATGAGGGGAACCCTCTGCAGCCCCTGAACCTTCCTAGGGACACCCGCCTTAGGGCGAGTCGTTTCACCTGTGGGACACTAGCTATGCGCAGAGAACCTCCTCTGCGATTAAGGTGCCCGTGGGAAAGGGAGACTCCTTCCTTTAAGTAGCTCCGAGGGCACCACATCCCTGGAGAACCGTCCCTCCAGGCTCCGCACTTCCTTGGCTCTAAGAACGACACAGAACTTAGCAAGCCGCCACCCAGCTGGCATCTGCCCAGTGGCCGGCACTGCCCGCGCAGGCGCACTGACCCACGCGGCAGCCCCGCACCAGCCCAGAAGCACATCACGTATCCCACAGGCAGAGATGCAGACGAAGAACTGTGAGCTGGGTATAAAACTACGAACTCGGTAACTGACCGTGGCTAAAGGGAACCGAGAGGTATCAGGAGGTGATTAACCGCAGAAGGGGGGGGGCGGGGGGAGGGATGGGAAAGAGACCGGAATTGCCAAAACTCAGAGACTCGTACCTGAGAGAAGCGGGTGCCGCTTGGCTCGTGGGGCGTCTCAGTGGGGCACCAGGAGGTTGGTTCTTCAAGTGCTGGCAAAACTACAGCTGACTTCGGCGGCAGCTACAGGAAGGCAAGCACTCTGGCTGCTCAGGTGGGCAGCACTGCTATAGTGATGGGCCGGTACCGGGAGGACAGGAAGCCAAAGGCAGCAAAGGAGCAGGGCCTCGCCTCCCTTCCCACCATCGTTTCTGCTCTAGCGCCCTCTAGGGGCGGAGTCGAACATGGAGACCCGGGAAAAGAAGAAGGGTCGTGACCTGCCGCCCCCTTTCTTTCCACTGCCCACTGGAGCACCTAGGGGTGGTTTTGGAGCCAGTAATAACACAGGCAAGACACATTCTACCACTGAGAACCTCCAGATTATTTCATTTTCAAATCAGCCATTAAATAAGTTTCTATCTACATAACCCATACAGATGCCTTAAAAGACCAATTGCACTACAAAACGCACTGAACGTCTGCAAGTGCCAGAATATGATTTAGTTAGGGGTTCTATTTCATTTCATCTCTATAACATGAATTTCTTTCTCTCTTTACATATGTATATTAATAGTATATATAATATAGACACACACATATACATACATAGATATATGTGTAAGAAGAGAAAAAAAGAACGAGCATTTAATACTGTATAAAGAAAGAGAAAGAAAGTGAGGGGCTCTTGGGTGGCTCAGTTGCTTAGGCCTCGGACTCTTGATTTCGGCTCAGGTCATGATCTCAGGGTTGTGAGATTAAGCCCTGTGTCAAGCTCCACACTCAGCGTGCAGTGGGTTCGTCCCTTTTCCTCTGCTCTTCCCCCCAGCACTCTGTCACTACGCCCCCAGACACACACGCACACACACACGCGCGCACGCGCGCACACACGCACACGCACACACGCGCGCGCACATGCACACACGCGCGCACACACACACGCGTGCGCACACACACACGAATAAATAAATAAAATCTTTAAAAAGAAAATGAGAGCACGTGCATTATTTGGACCAATTCTAGAGAGCTAATATAATACTCATAACAAAACAAAACAGCAACACAAAAAGGAACTAACAAGACTAAGAAAGTCTGAGTAATTGCCCCAGAAGCCACATGCGGACATGACCCTCAACCCTAGGCTCTTAACTGCTCTATCTACACTACTACCCAGAGCCCGCAAGAGACACACCAGATCTCTGTCTCTCAAAGGCCACTTCCCCGGTAGGGCGCTCAGTGCTATTCGGTGGCGCTGACACAAAGGCCCGTTGTGCCCCAGTGCCGCAGGGTTACTAGAGTTCAGTGGGCTAGGAGAGCACCAGGACACTCTGTCTCGTGGATGCCTGCTGTGCTCCTACTAAAACCCATTCACCGATGGTCTCAATTACTTTTAATTACAATGAGCTACTGCTTCAATTACATGTAGCACAGATATTCTTATATAATTCTTCCCTAAGGAGACCACTTTAAACAGAGGGAAAGATTTGGAGAGATGGGATCAGCCACGGTGGAAAGGCCATGAATAACAGGGTAAAGAGATGCAACTAATTTTCTGAGGAGCATTCACCTGACATTTACAGTTCTTTAAAAATACACGAAACCCACAGGAAAACCGTGAGGACAAAATCTCCATAGGCGTTCACTCGGCACATTTATTCAATAAAAAATATTTATCCAGTGCCTACCATTTGCCAGACAGGGATGAATGAGGTATGACCACTATCTTCAAGAAGCTTACAATCCAATGGAGAGTCCGGACATGAATTCAATAGCAACCACCATTTGTTAAGTACTAACATTTGCCAGCCACCACTGAAAGTGCTGATCATACACTGACATACTCACAACACCTTATAAGGCACATATTCTTAGTATCTCCAATTTTACAGATAAGGAAACTGAAGCGCAGAAGGTGTAAGCTATTTTGCACAAGTCACGTTGCCAATTAATGGTGCAAGCGACATTTAATTCCAGGACTCCAAATCCTTTGTGCTCTCCTCTCCTAATGACAGCAAGGAAATGCAAAATGTCATATAGCATTTTGGACACATAGGGACTGGAGAAATATCTTCTAAGCTGGGGCACCAGGGAGGATGGCATGGAGAAGATGACATGTAATCGGGTTCAGGGATCTCTTCAATAAGATACCTTCTATAACAATTTTCATTGATAATGGTAATCACATTTATTGAGTATTGACTGTTAGGGAGTAGATACTCAAGGCATAAATATCCAAAAATGGGACAGTAAATATCTGTAAAAAACAGCCTTATTAAGTACATTCACCTGGAATAAATCTTCAAAATAATCACTGGGGATTTTATCAACTGGACAGTTCAGTTTTATAACTCATAGAATATGTTAAATTTTATATGTTAAAATAGAGGGCTTGAGGTTCTGATACCACAAACCAGTAATGGTGATTCCTCAATTAATCCCAACTGAAGAAGCCACTTCCTTATTACAAAACAGGACGGTACAGCATGGTATGGAAGTAGGTAGGATTTGTCTTAAACCTCCAGTCATGTGTGATGAGGTGCCTAGATCTCTCTGGACCTCAGTTTATTCATCTGCAAAGTGGAGTCAATTCCTTCTTTAGAGTAAATGTTCTTGGTACAGAGAACTGGATAAACATTACCACCACACAGAAGAGAGATTAATATCCTCACATGATAAATCATGAAGATTCCTGGAAATCCCCAAGTTCATAAACACAACACACTTCTTCAGACCCTGGAATTTCTCCATTCATGTCTCTAAAGTCACACCCTTCCCATGTACAGCTTTATACACAAATAATCTAGCTTTTTACCTTTCAGTAAAGTTCTTTTTGTTATATAGAGAACAACTTCCACCCTAGCTGGAGAACTTAGTAAAATCTGTTTTTGAATCATTCTTGCTTCCATACAGATTACATGTTGGATGCGTTCCTATCAAGAACAGCCACAGCTGAATTCAGGTTTTCACTCCTAATTGTCTCTGCAGTTTTGTATTCTGGCTAAGATTTCTTAGCTTCACATTCGCTTTATCATTGTCCCAAGCCATAGCAGCTGACTTCCTTCAGATGCCCTTTTTTTTTCTCTATAAAGAAACAAAGCTTTATTACTTCAAAAGGGAGACAACCCAGGAAGAAAAATTAAGGACGCTGAAAACAGCTGGACTCACTGATGAACTAAAACAACTTTCTGTACAGTGCCCGAGACTCAAGTACTAACTTGGACAAAATTAAAATCCTCTCAGACCACAGGCTTCTGAGGGCTGCCCCAAGTTGGTGACACTGCAATATCATGTCTGTTGTTAGGTTATTGGCCTGAGTTGAGCAGAACACCAGGACTGTGAGAGACTCTGTAGTGAAGTAAGTAAGAACGCTTCTTGGTGATTCACGATGCACACCAGGATATTAAAGTCTCTGAAGTCCTACAGTGAAGAAATCTACTTAATATTGCATAAGCCAGCATATTTGACTAGGGAAGCCTTTTTAACACTTTTGTTAACACATATTAATAACCTCTAACATTGATATTCCTCGTAGCAATCTCTTCTAAACAATAAGCATAGGACCCCAGTGAGTTCAAAGCTAGTAGTACACTGCACACCACCAATGTTTGAATAAGGGCTAATTCATTCACCCAACAAATATTTGCCAATAATTAATAATATATAAAGGCAAGTTGTTTATTCCCTTGGTTCAGTCTGAGCATAATTTACTTTCCTTTTCTGAGCCAACACTTAATGAGCCCAGGGATGGAACTTTGGAGAAAGCACCATACAGCTATTGGTAAAGAACCAAGGGTCAATATTTTATTTTGGTTCCCGCTGAGGTGAGGATCATGGTAAGGAGGACTCTGCTCGGTGTTCCCTGGAGTTTATTTTTCTGATTATTCTGACTGGGGTAGTTGTTATTCCACTCATAATCCATGGAACGGTTTCTTATAATATGCACGTATCTGGGACATGGGTATGAATGGAAGATGTGCGTCATGAGAGGTTGGTGTGTTTGTCCAATATATGTCACTCCTCTGTGAAAAGTCTTATCCTGTAGCACACGCATTTGACATGCATCCTTTATCTGTTGTGCTTTTTCAAGATGAAAGCAGCTTGTTGATTATGTGCATCTGTTCCTTCTAATAACTCTACCTTAGAGGGATTCGCCCTATTTTTTTTATTCCTAGTCATGTTTTTCTTCCCTCAGACTTTGATTCTCCACTGACCTAGAGTTTCATGTGTTCCTGTTTCATTTTTCCCCTCTGATGTTTTATTACTTTTCCCCCCCATGGTCTCTGCGGTCTCTCGCCTATACTTTAGCTGTGTTTCCAGTTTTTAAAATACTTAAACATTTAATTAGGTAATCAAATTCTCAAAACTGAATACAATTTTTATAAAAATTTTTAGCTCAATGAGGTGGCATAATGAAAGTTACCAGCTGTATAAATTCTAAATTCAGTCTCAAATGTTTAAGGAATATGTAACTTTAAAATCTTACCATTCTTATAAACTGTTACCACTTATCTACCACTAGTTATTGTCACATATCAGGCATGATTTTACTGTGGTAGCTTCTGGATACTTACATGAAAAGAAGTATAGGAGAAAACTTGGGAAAATATACATAGAGATCTTCATTTCATGTAGTCATTTACTAATAACTGAAGTTGACTGAATATTTGTTAAAATGTAAGCATTGTATTAAGCATTTTAAGTGCCATATCTTAATCCTCACAAAAATCTATTAGTTAGCTACCACTATTATATCCATTTTACACTTGAGAGAACCAAAACACAGAAGAATTGAATAAGGGGGTCAAGGCCGCACTGCTGTGGAACACAGAGCTAGGTCTCAAACCCTGATCTCTGACCCCAGAGTTTTCCCTTTCACCCACAAGGTCTCAATGCCTCCAGAAAATGACAATCTGCTCTCTATCTGCTACTTATAGCAAGAGGAAAGGAAGAGGTTTAAATGAGAATATGGCAGTTAGGGGAGAAGGAAACATTTAGGAAGAGAAGTGGGGTGAGAATTTGGGACATCAGGAAACTCATTTTCACTGATTTTGCAATTCCAAACCACCATTTAATGTCAGGGAAACTTATGGTTCCCATCTGTTCAATGTAACTGCTATTCCTAGATCACTTAAAATCAATATAGAATGTTACGTGAGTAAAAGTGAATTAGAAAAACTTAGAGGAAGCCCAATATTACTTTTGAAATGTCTTTCCTAGGTGACATTAAATACTATTATAAAATGCTTTGGGACAATGGTTCTAGTTCATTAATCCTACGAACAAAGTCTTCCAGTGTAACAATTTTCACTTTTCTTAGAAGAAGTCCACACTATTAGATAACCTATAGCCAGAAAAAGGGGGGTCCCACCCAGGAGTAGTAGAAGTGTGTGAGTTAAAAAAAAAAAAAAAGACTCATTCAATTCAAACAAGCTGTACCTCAGCCTGCAGAGAATTCAAAACCAGATTAGAAACAAGAAAGGGAGGGGAACCTGTGTCCGACACTCAAGTGTGGAGTTAGGGACTTTGCATGTGACCTCTTTCTCCATAATAGTCTTGCCCCAGTCCCAGACTAAAGTGTCCTCTGGCAATGAAAAGAATTCCAAACATAATAAATGACTTTGGTCTGGACACACCTCTTCCATTCAACCCAGTCCCCAAGTATCCCCCCAGCACCCAATCTTGCACAAGCGCTCTCTGCATTTTTCTCCACAAACTGTGTTTAGGAAACTCTTCACAGTTGAATTACCTAAACCTTTGTACTTGGTCATTCTTCCAAGACCAGCACTGAGAATGATGATCCAACATTTCTCTCTTCTGAGCTTCCAAAGCAATAGCATCCCATATCTCATAATTAAGCACCAAACGATAGTAAGATCATTCATTGATTCACGGTGCTGGTATTTATGTAAAGTATTGTCAACAACAAACCTTA
Source organism: Ailurus styani (assembly GCA_002007465.1). Classification (NCBI taxonomy): domain Eukaryota; kingdom Metazoa; phylum Chordata; class Mammalia; order Carnivora; family Ailuridae; genus Ailurus; species Ailurus styani. The sequence continues at coordinate 402,442 of LNAC01000589.1, forward strand.
AAGTCATTGAGCCCAATTGCCACATTTTATGATACTGTATTCCCCCATGAAATACATAAAAGCCTCTCAAGAAGTTAGTTGGTTATATAAATGGTGATGAGATCATAAGGAAATACTCTGAAGGAGATAATACCTCTCACTACATACAGAATTTTCACCATTCTTTGGAAGAGCTCCCTAGGTATGCCAACACAGATTCTATCTGGAACTAGGTTACTGGCATTAAGCCACTAAGAACTACACATCTTTTAAGTAGTCACATTCTATAACATTGGCTAGAGTGGAGGGTTGGCTTTGATGCTTCATGTGTTCTTAGCACTTAACCCTGAAGGAAATACCCAGGAAGTGAACAATCGTCAATTGTTCCAATAGCCACTATTACTAAAGGTTTTCTGTTCTTGTTTTGTTTTTCTACATCTTTCAGTGTAAAGCAAAGAGTAAGGAAAGAAAAAGATTGCTAGATCCCAACATACCAAAAAACGAACCCTCCAAAGAAATTTTGTCCCCCGATTCTGGAAAAATGGATAATAAAAAATTGAGGCAAAAGGCTCTCTAGAAACAAACCAGGAAGGCCCTGTGTAAGAAACTCATTCCATCCGACTAGCATCCTTGATGGAATGACAATCTGGTGAAAGTCAGCACAGATGCCACACAAACATTGCCAAGGGGAGAACTCTGAGTTGTCACAAAACCTGGATTTACTGGCCAATAACGAAGGTATCTTGGATGGACCCCAGTGCCTACCTTTATGCTCCTGCAATCCAAATAATTCTCACCCGCCTGAAATTCCTCAGAGACCCGAGTGAATATATTACAAACACTCTGGTCATAAAGACCATGTTTCCCAACAATAAAATTGCTGCAATAAACATTTGGGTTCTTTTCCATTTTTAGAACCATTTTGAACAACCTGCTTCTAATGTATTTTATTAGCACCCTCAAAGTCTTCCAATGAACGACAAAACCCCCAGTGTTTTTTTTGAGGGGCTGACACTAGACAACAATGTTCTCTTTCAGCATGCTGTCCTCCCAGTGCCAAGTAAGAGCTTTCTCTCAGGTTCCCCAACACTAGATCTCTCCCTCCAAGGTACCGTCTGCAATCCACAGGCAACTCAGAAAATGAGATGATCTCCCTTAAACCCACGTCATTCCGGCATTAGCCAGAAGGGACTGTAAACACTCATAATGCTTCCAATGTAAAGACAACTTGCTTCCTTAGATCGAAAAACCCATGTACTCCTCGAGCAACTACCCCCAACCCTTTCTTCAAGTCCCTGTGCCTAGGTAACAACATACTTACTGATAGGAGATTGTCTTTAATCAAATACCGCATCGTTTTATAAAGAGCTTTGCACATGAAGGACTTTGGGCAGTTCTGTAACCAAAGTGTGAAGAAATTACTACACTTCCATCAGAAGTGCTTTGCATGCAAGGGCTAAAAGTTGTCCGTCTGCTATAATAAATGGAAAGCAGATTCTAACAAGTTCTCTTTATTCATCCTTAAAACTTGATTATTAAAACAGTAAAAGTAATACACAATCTACTAGATCAACTGCAACCTGAAGATACTGACTGATCTCAATGGCTTAAAAAATGTCACATTTAAAATAGAATCTTTCAGAAAATTCAAAGGCACGGTTAGTCCCCAGGGTGCTAATATGTACCGAGAGGCTTCTCTTCATTCCCTCCGTCCATCTTTCATGATTAATATTCTCCTAAGGAGGCAGTGTGTTAAGCACATTACATTTTTCATCTCATTTCAGTCTTACAACCTTATGAAGTATTATCAATATTCCCATTCAATAAATGAACCCATAGGGGGTTGGAGAGTTCAGTCAACCTGATCACAACGCTAGGAAGTACTCTTGACACAATTCAAAGTCTTTCTGATTCTAGAACCTGTACCCCTAAACACTTTGCTAAGCCATCTCATTAATCATTCCCTCTCTCTTCTACGCGGGTCTCATCTTACCATAACTTTACAACTCAGGGGATCATGCTAAAGTAAGAAAACATTTCCTGAAATAAGTCCTAGGTCACCGAGTCACAGTCTGACACCAAATAAAATCACCTAAGTTGAAAGCAGCTTACGTTTCGTCACAAGGAATCTTGTCTAAATCATCAGAATAGAAAGTCGACTTGAATTCAGGGACATGCCTACCTCTGTATCAAACCACTCTAGCACTGACCCACAAGGTTTGCCATTTGGAGAGCTGTTCTTAGCTACCCCACTGCCCAGTCTGCCTCTGGTGGGTGAAAGACTTGAGCAGCTATTTCCCTCAAAGTTGCTTTCTCTCTTCACCTTCTCTAACAATAGCATCCAGCCGCATTCAGAAAAAAGTTAATCACATGTTACACATTGCCTGCTCATGACTGTCACTTAGTCCATTTCTAGATTAGCAGAGTTTTAGACCTAGTGAATATACAAAGACACGAAGAGAAAGGGGGGGGAAACAATACACGATGGGAAGAAAACAGATTAACATGAAACAATAGGAAGAACATCAACAAACAAAAACCAAGAACTATGCAACCATCATGGGCCCCTTCTGTGGCTATCCATCTCATGGGTGACAAACGTGACCCAGAAAACCAGAGAGAAGAACTCACAAAGTAAACCACCGCTGTGAACTACCTGGACCAAGAGGACGGCACTAGAAAAAATCCTCTTAGTCTTTCAACTCACAACAAATATACATGGTCTTGTTTCTATGTCAGTGAAGAAAAAACTCAGCTTAAAACTGATAAGAAGAGATCCCACAAAGAGACAACAGCACTTTCCCATTTGGCATGTTGGAAGCAACAGTGCAATTTCTAAATTGTCCAATTTGTTGTGAAATTGCACAGTTTTCTTTCATTTTAATTTCAGGCTTTGTTTGTTTTTTAATCACACCTGCACTTTCAGAAACTCTCAGAGCAAAGATTTTCCTGTTGTCAAAGCCTGGTTTCCCAGCTGTCTGAACAGAGCCTCATCTGCCCTCAGGGGCTCTGAGGTAGAATTAAAATGGCCTCAAATGTTTGAAACTTTACTTTCATTACTCTTTAAAAAGAGCTTATTTTAATTAACTTATTTTTTTTTACTTTGTAAACATTTCTTACATATACATTTTTCTTCTTTCTCATTTTAGATACAGTTCTCTTCAAAGGTGCAAAAGTTGTTTACTATATAGGGAAGTAGGTTTTTTAAATAAATAAGGTCCTTAAAAAATCCAAGAGCCGGATTTTCTGATGTGAGAAGGTATCTGTGGGAGTGAGATGCTTAAATATTTCAAAAGAAAATTTTAAAGGAAATGCTCATTCCCACTAAAGGGACTTGGAATTTTGGTGAGCATATTTGAAGAGGAGAATATTTAAATCTAAAGCAACATTCTATGACATAAAATCTTGGAAGGCTGTTAATCTGATATACTTCAAAACAGACTTAGTTTTGTTTCATTTTTTTTTCCATTAGACTTTCAAATGATTTTATTTCAATTGTGAGTTTTATTTTTTCTCATATTATTATTCCAATCCCATTTCACATGCTTTTTAATTAACACCCTTCTTGCCCAAGACCCAGGCATTTAAAAATACAAGAGTGTCACGGGTCATACTTTTTTTATGTTTTTAATCCTTACTCTCAGAAAGCCTAGAAGTGTTTATAACCATTTTGTGAATTTGAGTAATCCTTCAAACCAATTACCTCCCCAATTCTAGGAAATGGGACACATTTTTAGAAGAAACCCACCCTTATGCTTCAAAATGAGTCACAACTGCTTTAAGTGAAAACCTTTCTTCTCTGGACAAGGGATCTACATCTTCATGAGAAAGAGGCTCAATAGGCCTCTTTCTGGGAACACTGATAGGAAGTGGGGCAACCCCAGGCATTCCATCTAGATTCTGACTGCAAAAGGATCCTATTAAGGGTTTGGATGTGACTCTAGCACTATAGCATGTGGCCTTTTGTTCTGCTATTTAAGGGCTTACTGTAAAGGAAGGTGTTGGATATTCACCCCAAACAAGATGAATATGATATATCCTCCGATATCCTAGCTAAGAGGACTTTTAAAAGGGTACACATCTTAAACTGTTAGGTATTCCTAATGCTAATGTGAATTTCTACAGTGGGGGGAGGGGGAAAGGTTGTAAATGAACGAGAACTATATTATTATTTTTTTCTTTATTATCAGAAGCCAAATCTTCATTTAAGCCACAGTTTGTATAATGAGCAGAGATGTCAGTATGTGTGTATGTACCTACAGATATGGAGAGAGAAGAGTGGGGGGGCGGGGGCGTGGAGAGAATGAAAATATTACACTGAATTTTCTGGTGTAAAAAATAGGACTTGGAAAATTGAAATGTAATTTCGTCCATTAACGGTCAATAACAGTCCACAACAGAGTTACAAATGCAAGCTAATCAAATGCACTCTTTGGCTTCTTAATCTAAAAAATAAATAGAAGTATAATAAAGCATTCTTTGATGTATTTTTCAACAAACTTCCTGCCCCATAATAAGACCAAGTAAAAGCTACAAAACCACAAAGACAAATTATTTAAAAGATATTGTGGGTCGGTCTAAAAAGAATACAGCTTCCAAAATTATGGGAGGGCTCCAATCTATTTCATTTCCTGAAAAATTTGGGGCCCATGGTTCATGACATCCTGATTACAAGTTTATTAAAACACTGATGATCCACCTCATATAAACTCAAGGGCATACGGATTTTCAAAATCTCAGCTTCTGAAACTGTGCGCTCATCTCTCAATACCAGTAGTAGGTCTTCATGGTTAGAGGGTTAGAGAAGCACGAAGCCCTCAAAGCTGCTCTTTTCTTGACCAGACCTCAGGTTCCAGATACTTAAAATCTTAGAGACCCAAGAGGCAAGTCCTTTAGCTCATTCGCATTTGAACAGAGACAGAGATGGAGACAGAGATGATTCTCAAGGTTGCCCTGAGTCTGGGCTTTTCTAAATCAACATAGCTTAGATAACTCTGAAAACCACATTGTCTGAATTTTAGGAAAGCCTCATTTGTCCTTAGGTAATCCCATTCAAACACAAGAACAAACAAAAACTGGACAGAACACGAACATACCATGTCTGAGCTGACCCAACATGGGTCTCCTCGAATTGGTGTGACTTATTATGCAGAGTTTAATGGTTCGTCTTCCACAAATAAATGGGAAATTTACTTCCAAAACACAGAAACATGATTAAAGCTCATTTTACAGTTTGTCTTTTATGGACAACTCGTGCCATGTTTTATTTTATTAAACTCATAAATTATTTATTTACTATCAAATAGCATCCTAATTAGAGACTACAGTAAGGACAACATAACATGACTGTGGGGAAATGCGGGTGAAAAAAAATGCCAGGGGCTCTTTTGAAGGGAAATAGGGCAAGTAAATCAAGTCCCCGAGTACATCTGCTCTGTTTTCCAACCCATATGATACAGAAGTTTGGAGACACCTAAATGCACGTCACGTGCTGAAGATGGATCTTAAAGATCCTACTTGGCTGCACATTGTCGAAGTAGGAGCACAATCCTTTCTAACAGCAATACAGTGTTTTTTCTCAGGAGGAGTCGACAATGAGCATTTTGTATTTATGCCGAGGAAATTGCATTACAGACACCAGCTCTACATTTTACAATCACTCACAAAGCAATTGGAATTTGACAATAAAACAAACCAAGGCCTTTTGCCCATTACCAAACAAATTTCTAAGCTGTATTGTTCCAAAGAAGAATGTGACTGAATAAAGAAGTTCAAAGCCTGGAAGTGACTTGGGGTTTAAAGCACTTCCACAGATGCCGTCAAAATAAGAATTTTCAAAGCTTGCTTTCACAGTGAAGAGAATTCAGGCACCGGAGAAGCATCTGAGTAATCTCATAGAAGCACAATACCTAGAGGGCTCATTGCTTTCTAGAGACATATAATCGTTTAACAGCTTCACAATTCACAGAGAAGTCCTAATCCATTGTGCATTGTAGTAAAACCCAGCCAATACCACAAAAAGTCCAAGATGTGAATATACAGATGCAAAATTAATCCACTCTCAAGGCTCCAATGTGAGTAGATGATGTATTTAATAATACAGATGGATTATTTTGGGGGAAGTGGCTGAGGGGTTTCTCAACCCATTAAAGAGACTACAGTTTCTAATACCTAAGAGAAGTTAACATGGACTAGCTTAAAATGTTAAGGTATTCTGAATTTTTTATCCTAGGTTTTTTATCTCTTCAAATAAATTTATCAAATTAGAAATAATATGTCAGAATGGAAAGACCATGAATTAGCAATCAGGTAGGTCTAGATTCAATATTTTGAGCTTGTCACCTGTAACTCTGTGACATTAGGCACTAACCTAAATCCCTTGGGTTTTTTGTTTCTCACTGTAAAAAAACAAAACTATTGAAATAACATGTATACCGTTGTTCTTGGGTCGATTAAGTGACCTACCTGCATGGCTTGGAAATAGAGCACTGCTAGCAGGCCACCCAGAAAATACTACCAGGAAGCAGAAGAGCACAATCTGAGAGTCTCAAAATTAGATTTCATTTTTATTCTTCTATGCCTTCTTCTCTTGTACTTTGAATCTTGGTCCTGTCCTGGGTAATGACAAATAATTGTCCTCTATAAAATTTAGGAAGCCCAGTGCACTTAACCCACCACTGTGGTTGGCTGGGTCTTCAAATCTGGACCATTATCAATGGGTTTAGAACAGCCCCCTCTTTTTACCCCTGGAAAACACGGGATTCCATAGTGGCACTAGCCAGACTGGTTTTATTGAGCAGCTTCATCCTCATTCCATATGGTCAGTTTCCCTCGAGAAAAATATTTTTATTTCATAAATAAAAGGCAACATAGTATGATGGAAAGATCCTGGAAGATCTATGTAGATTGGTTCTATTACTTTCTAGCTGTAATATTGGGCAAATGTTCCATGTATCTGAAATTTAGACATTTTCTAAATAATAATGATCTTTTAAATTGTTATAAAAATGGAATTTTATATATACATATATATGTATATGTATATATATAAAACTATAACTAAAACATATAACTATATATCAAGCCTAATTCCTGGAGCCTGGTGGGTGTTCAATACATAGTAGTAGTGATGATGACGATGATGACAAGTAAAAAATATGAAGTGGAAGATTACTAGAACCTTATCTAGGCCGGGCCACCAAGGAGTCAAATGTTTGAAAATAAACATTTCATTTATCATGAAGACATGGCAAAAATAAAACGAAGAGTAGAGGAGGAGAAAGATAAATATTAGTGAGGGACTTCTGTCTGCAGAAATCTTCCTGATAGCTCCTTATAGCCTCTACCTCTTTCTCTTTTGGTTCCTAGATTTTCTCAGTTGCTGTGGTTCAGGTAACTGACTCACCCGCTGAATTTCTTTTTTTTTTTTTTTTTAAATGGTTGGATCTTTGTTTTGTTCCCCACTCTCTTCCCCAAATACTGTACACAGATTGCACTGGTAATAGTCAAATTCACCTTTTGATCCATGAGTCTCAGAACTGTGAGACGAGATAAACATTAGCAAGGCAAGCACATCGCCTAGGAAACTCAGTGATGGACAAGCCGCTTTACTGTGGTTCACTGCACTGACGGCATTTGGAGGCAGCCTCTGGTTGAGACTTTGGCTTTTCCTGGCTGGGTATGGGATGACTGGCACTCTGGTTGTCTGTGTAAAAGTGGGAGAGTGCTAAGCTGGGTTATCTTTGATCCACAGGGAAAACAGTATATACAACATAGATGCGGCAGACCCAGAGATGTAATGAAGTAGGCATGTCGGTCAGGTGTCTGACTCACCTTTACTCAGAATGTCAGCTCTTGCAGTGAGGACTCGGTGATCGGCAGCCTTCTGCCTCTCCCCCTCTGGGCACAGTCATGTGGAATGCGGATGCAGAGTTTCCATTACACCAGTGGTAGGTCTCAGAATAAATTTCCTGAACAACTTCTACTGCAGCCCCTGGAGTTGCCATGGTTCCTGCTTTTCCTGGAACCCTCTGGTTCAGCTCTTCCTTGGCTTACTAGAGGGAGACCTGTGTCCTTTCCAACTAGTGCCCCCTTTATTGAAGTTAATTTGAGAAAACTACTAGCAATGCTACTACAATTCTTTTTTTTATTAACTACCATTAATTGCTGCTATTAACCACACTCAAACTGCAATAGGAGGCTGATTCAGAATCTCATGACATGCCAAAGTCACTCGTGAAAAATAGTCTGTATCAATCAATGGCTAATCGTTAAAACATCAATAGGCATAATCACCTAAAATCACATCCCTATGTTTTTCATGTAAGTATATGACAAACCCTGTTATTTTTTTTTAGCATTTTACTTGTTGTTTTGTTGGCATCTTTGTTAGAGTAAAATAAAATATAAAGCCAAAGTTTTCACAATATCAACTAAAAGTCTGATGTTACTCGATGTGAACTAAAAATATTTATTGAGGTTATCAAAAAGTGGCAAAGATGTCCTAGTTTTTGTGTGATTTCTGCCCAAATAATACTAATACTGTACATAGTCTATTACCCTGAGCTTCTGGAAAGAGTAGTCTAAGGTAATCCAGACACACGAAAATCTGTCTTGTCTCAACACATACTGTCTATCTCTGATGATTCAGTGTATGCCCCCCTCACTGCCCTGTTCCCATCACCACGCACAGAGTCAAACCTTGAGCAAGGGCTCGAATTGGTTATTATACAATTAAGTTAAAGAAAGAATAAACACATGAAGTAAAGAGGTAAAATAATCTAACAACATGACAACATGGCTCAAGTCTGATACTGTCAGGGCAAAGCAAACCAGTTCCCCCAAGTATAAAGTGGATGCAATGCTGTTACCTTTACATCTTCCCAAACACTGTCTCTTATCCAGCTAAGTCACAGAACTCCGAAAAAATGGCACAAAACTAAATTCAAGTTACTGTAAGTTCTTATGGCCTTAAAATAAACCCACCAAAGTCTAGCAATACCCACTCCATCCATCTTTACAATTTTTAAAAGGACTCTAAGATTGCTGAAGCTCTTTTCAGACTTAAAATCCTGAGCAGAAAACTAGGAAAAATGAATCATCCATAGAACCACCAAATCCCTTAAGTCTGTGTTTATTTCGCTTCCTAACGCAGCCAACAATGACAGAGCGAAAAGAGGTGGAGAGCCCTGATGAATTCCACGCAGAAGGGCTCAGAACTTTGCCTGGGGTGAATAAGCCTTCTTGATCTCCATCCTTTTCACTCAGGATTCCCTGTAAGGTGGGGAGGAGGAGGAGGAGGAGGAGGAGGAGGAGGAGAGCACGGAGAGCACTTTCCCCACCAGTGAATGGTCACAGTCGATTCACCCCTGGACAGAAATCTGCGGAAGGAAGCATGAGCCTAAGCAGGTACTATGAGGGAGGAAGCAGAGGAGGAGAGAAAATGGAATGGGAGGCATCAGCTTCCAGTGACCATGTAAACTGGGGAGAAATTATGGGTTTCCTCGGTGTGACGAATCTTTTTTTTTGTTGTTTTGTTTAGCACTGTCCCCATAGGAAGGTGAGCAGGTAGATCTGTAGTTTGGGCTGGGTCACTCCCTTGATGACATTCCCTCTCTCCTGTATAAAATGATGGTAGTAGTGATGATGATGATGATGAGGAGGAGGAGGAAGAGGAGGAAGACCGACAATATTAAAACTTTCTATCTCCCATCTTTTGACGATGTTAAGAGAAAGTAGGCAATTACTTCGCAAAATTTAAAGCTGTGGGTAGCTGTTAGTTATTCTTTCCCAACTGTGTGGAACCAACACTAAACTTGCATGCTTGGTGGGGTTGGGAAATTCTGGGCATGGGAGAGATGGTGAAATCACAAACAAAAATAACTTCACTGACTGAACACTTAATTTGGACCAAAGCCTTTATTCTGATGAAGCAAGGTACTGGAAAGGTGGGCCAGTGAGATGCTGAGCAGGGATACAGAACCCAAGTCTGTCAGACACACAAGCCAAGCTTTTCATCCGATGCTCTCTTGCCCTTTGCTACACTAATGTTTCACAGCTGAAATGATAGGGAGAAACACTGTCAGGAGAAAACCTAAATATAGGATTAATGGGCCAAAACAACATGGCCAAAAATCTATTCTAACATACACACCCAAGTGAGCATTTGTATGTGCAAGTGCGCACATGCGTGCGAACACGTGCGCGCATACGCGCGCGCACACACACACACACACACACACAATCTGGTGAGTGAAATGAAAGGTGAGATAACCAGCTCCTACAAGCGAGCAATCATGTGGGGAAAAGTATTCCCTCCGTGGGGTTTCTAGAGGACAAAGCAGGGGAGACGCGAGCCCTCTGGTCTGGTGCAGCTTGGGAAAACACAACAAAAGCAGTTAATACAGTCATCCTTCACCACAGTCTGTCACAAATCTGGTCCTGCAGCTGCCTAACACAACTCCTCTACTAATCCCTTCCCTGCCTGTGTGATGGAGCTGGGGGAGTAGCCCCATCTGAGCTTTCTCTGGTAAATCCCCTAGTCCTCACTCCTTGTTTATGAGTGCCCCACAGTAACGATGCCGATGTCTTGGAATTCCAAGAGAACACTACCCCCACTCCATTTTTTATAGAATCAACCTTGTAATGATGACAATTCATTGTTTCATCTCTCAGTGGGGTCTTATAAACAGGAGGGGGATTTCAGAAGTGAAGATGAGACATCAATTTCCATTTCTGGCAGGATAACTCTTCTGAAGTTTCTAAATCTGTGCCTCCGGTCTTCCGACAATCCTGTAAACTCAGGAAGATGAATGGAGTGTCTCTTTTAAAGTCATCACTAACAGTTTAGGCATGGGCTTGAAATTCCAGAGACTGACTGAGTTCATCTGGTGCTAAGATGCCAGGTGGAGAATAAGTCACTGAGCTTCAAACACCTTTAGCAATAATAATGCTTACCTCAGAGCCTCTTGCCTAAAAGCTTTTGAATACTAAAGATACAGTAACCACTGGAGCCCCCCACCTGCTTTTAACAGCTGGACTCTGCTTCCTCAGAACATAAATGATCCATATGGCTACATATTTTCTTCAACTCATTTTACTTTTGTGGATCGTGAAATGGAAAAACCTTAGGATCCCCCAATAGCAAAGTAGCTGCCATATGGTTTCATGACCCATCATTCACTTTCTTATTATCCTGAATTTGTGTACGAGGGAGCCCTTCAGTAACACATCAGAATGCACAACCCTCTGAGCCTCACTGTCCATGGGAGCACGCACAGGACCCAAAGATGCCAAGAGAATTAGGAGAAGAGCAGCAAAAATGATTTAAGAGTATTAAAAGTTGATTTATGAAGGAAAATGAAAAGATACCTTACTTAAGCCAACTGTGGAAATGTAGTAAAGAGAGCACATGCACACATCTGAAGTTCAGAGAGGCTCCTACATAGAAGCATTGGAAGTCATGCTAAGTGCAACTGGGAAAAAAAATGTGAGCTGAGAAAAAAGAGAGTCACTGGCTGTTAGATATACCTTCTGGTAGACTGTAAGATGCCAAGAACACTTCAAGAGTTGATGTTGCCCAAGATGGAGGTAAGCAACCTTTGCAGTAAAAACCCAGGATGTTAGACAAAGATTCTTCAGTAGATGGCTCTTTATGCCCATGGAAATGAGTAGTGTTGAGCTCCACTCTTCTAGAAAGTAGAAACAATCTCTATTGCAGGATGAGAGTTATGGATGTCGCACAGTGCTTGGTACACACTAAGTGCTGAATGCAGGACAACTATTAATGTTGACTCTTGATGTTATCATCCTCCCTGCCTTGGACAGGAGAGGGTTGCAGTCCAATATGCCTGCCAGTCAAATGGCTCCTAAGATCTTTCATTCTTCCTACTGAGCTACCATTTGGGAACCAAACTTTTACGACATATCAGCAACGAACTGGCTCAAGAACAAAGTAAGGTGATGTGAGAGACCTATCACAATTTTCTTTTTACACTCCCTTTTCACAGTAACCATAAGATGCCAAATGCATGTTTTTGTAGCTTTCAACTTGAGAACCAAGTGTAGGACTTGAGAAACAGAAGGCTCTATATTTTACTTCTAAGCACCTATACCAGACAAATCCTGAAAGCACTGAAAGCTTTTTGGAAAATATCCCCAAATGCATGGGCTGAAAACAAATCATGAAAAAGAAAGAAAGAAAGAAAGAAAACCCTAAATGCCCTGTGATTCCAATTTTGCTTTTCTCAGGTTCAATGATAAAAGTAACCATGACAATAATGATGTCAGGTGACAGTTTGAGTTTTTAATGAGTGAGGCACTGTTTTTGTTGCTTTTCATTTCATTTCTCATATAATCCTTTTAAAAGCCCCATGTGGCTTAGACTTGAGTGAAATTCTTCAAGATTCTTTAGTCAGTTTTTTGTTTGTTTGTTTTGAACCATAACGCAGTACTGGCTCCCAAAATGCATGAGTGATTTCCACATATATATCCATCACGTGAGCACCTTCCACAACTACATGCTTCATACCCGGTCTGAACCAACTGCCACCTGCTTCATTTTCTGAGAGAAGTTCCTGAATAGAATCTCTTCCTTCTACCCTTCACTCCAGTCTACTCTCAACTAGCATAATTCTATTAAAAACTGAGACTTTCCTATCATTCCTTGTTAAAGACCTTCCACTGGATCCCCACTCCAATCAGAATAAAAACCACATTCCCTACAATGGCCTCCAAGGTCTCAGGCTCTCTGCATGTCACTATCTCTTCCTCCACGACCTTTCTGACCTCATGCTGTTCTACTCTCTTGTTCACTCGCTCTGTTCCAGCCACTTCGTCTCCTTGCTCTGTCTAGAACACAGCAAGGTCCTTCCTGCCTCAGAAACTTGCCACTTACCATACCCTGGCCTAGACCACTATGGCTCCGGGTACACACACGTCTCGTTCCCTAACTTCCTCAAGATGTGCCAACTTTCATCACCGCAGTTAATACTGCAGAAAGCCCTGCTTCTCCCAGATGTCCTACCATTCTTCTGGCTTTACTTTCTCCATAATACTGATGACCATATAATGTCCTTCATATTTTGATTTTGTACACATTTTCTATTTCTTCTCTAGACTATCAACTCTAGGAGGGAAGGAGTTTTGTTTCTTTTATTTTCTGCTACATTCCTAACCCCCAAACAGTGATGCATGGTAAATATTTGTTGTAGAAGGCATCATGCATAGTCTTACTATTCTAAGGGGTGTCTGTCAATCACATAGAGAATCTTAACTCATTGGGAAATCTTTTCTATTAAGTATTCTTCCAAATTGATATTTTTTCCTATTACTAAAGTTGGCTAATATTTCTAAATATTATATAAATTATATTCCTGTTTAGTAATTTTTTTCCCTCAAGTAGTCCTTCCTCCTTAAGAACAGACCAGGAGGGTGAGAGGTAAAACTCAAGAGAGGGCAACAGTTACAGACTAGAGAGGTAATTTCATATTCAACTGTAAATTCCAAAAAATTTTTCCCAAAGCCATAGCCTATACAAGTGATTTAGAGCTCAAGACTTTTGACTGGTAATATTTAGATATAAAAAAAAAATAGAGAAGTGGCTTTTGTTTTTAATTTTTTGTGTAAGTCTCCATGTGTCAATGGTCAGTAGAATGAGACAGCAGGGTATAAGCACGGAGTATAAAAGGATACAGGAGCAGTGTGCCAACCCTTTCCCCGACCCCCAAAATGAGAGAAGCATTTGACCTGGAGGGAGGAACCTTGAGACTCAGAGAAGCAACGTGGTTCGAATGAAGTATGGCCCCTGACACAGCCAACCCTGCCCCCTTTGCAGAGAAAATCTTCAGCTGGGAAAACAGCAGGAGTCTCATAGACAGGTCTGGTGATCTGTGGGTAGTAGGGATTCCATTTCTTTCTGGAAATGGGAGAAGGCAGCCTTTCAGAATGTTTCACGTCAGGCAGTGTGAAGGGATGTGGAAACTCCCCCTGGCCTCAGGAAGGACACAGATGTTTTCCTAAGGGCACCGGCTAGTCATCGGGCAGGAGGGGAAGGGGACTTGCCGAAGAATTAGGGTAGACAGTCCAAGCTAGGATTAAATGGCAGTCACAGTCAGACTTGGGGAAAAGCATCACGTAAGTGAGCATGAAGATGGAGGCCTACTCCACCAGGGCAGTGATCGCAAAGCCTAACACACAAAAGGAAAGCATCTACAACTACATCAGAATCAACACTAAAGACCAAAGGGTGATGTTCTTCAGTGGAAGTGTGTAACAACCAGAGTGTGACTGATGCCTCTTCCCCACTTCAGGGGCTCCATGTGGCTCTTGAACTCATGGTCCCCCTGAACCCAGGTGGAAAAGCAAGAGAAAGGATGAGTTAAAAACTCTGAAAGAATAAGTATCTTCACTAAAAGGTTGGAGAGTTGGATTTAACTGAAAAGAGACAGACTGAAACTGAAAGTAAGGGAGATAAATTCAAGTGGCATATGAGTATTCCTTCCTTAGGCAGAAATGGGTGCTGGTGAGCAAGCAATATTCAGTTATGGAGAAATAAAGTTATATTTCTACCCACCTGAGTCACAGTGTATAAATTTTAAATCCACTCTATATGTAAGGGCCAGTGATTTATCAGTGCTGAGTTTTACAGTAAAATAAAATTTTAGAAAGTTACCAAATGGCTAAGTATATGGCAGAAATCATGGGGAATAAAAAAACACAAACTTTCTTCTCATCCAAGGAAGCATGATAAAAGTGATTCAGCTAAAATATTTTAAAGCCAAGTATGAAAAACAGTTATGTGTCCTGTTTACAATAAACTATATAACCCCAATGTGGTTATTTCCAAACGGTGTGTGGGATTCAATATGCATAAAAACCCAAGAATAAAAACACACCTGACGACTTGCCCTGGGAATTTCCCCTCCTTTATTTATGAAACCCTCACTGTGGATTCTGTTTCCATCCAACTAGAAACAACCATCACCATTATAAAGCACAACAAATTGAAACAGTTACTTTTGTTTCCTAATACATGAGCTACATCTTCCCCATTGTTTGCAGTCACCTTCCATGTGGATAATATATAGCTAAGTTATTGTACGGCAGAAGCAACACACAGACAAAGTTATGTCTCACCCCCACTTAAGGAATGAGGAATAAGAACTGGAAGGCTTTGTGCATTGCTTTAATGCATGTTAAAAGGCAGAAGGAACTGGCCATGAGGTAAGCCAGAAGACTAGATTCAATTCCTAGTTACCACATATTACTGGTATGACTTTCAGCTTCTGTAATGCCTCCATTTTCTCACGTATAAGTGCTCAAATAGTGAGGGAACACGGAGCTTATATACGTGAAGACTGAGCTTTAGAACACAGCTTATCATATCATATGCACTAATGATATGCTAAAATTATCGATATTTTTAAAGGCCAAATTCCTACCATAACAAACCAGAAACTCACTCCTAACCCAAGATTTTCCCCATGAACTTCGGTCCTACACATGTGATTCCCAGTTTTAGTTCCCATCTGATTTTCCCCCATTCACTTTTCTATGCTATCCCAACACTAATTTTCTGCAACTTTCATACTGTATTAAATGACTCATGTACTTTAAAGAGAACAACATTTCTTGGTGTTGAGATCTACGCTCACCATATCCACTCGTGATGAACGTAAAGTTCTAGGAAATGATGGGTCAGTGTTAGGAGGTAGTCTTCAGTCAAGGAACTGAATGAAACCGTCTGTGCTTGGGGGATAGAAGTCATGAATCTAGTCCAATAAAGTCTCACCTAGTACTTTATTTTAAACAAGTGGACCAGAAATGGAGAACTTAAGTAAACAAAATTTCTGAAGTCAGAAATGTTTGATTTGATCCCTCTATTGCATGCTATTAATCAAATCATCTATTCCCTCTGGACCTCAAGTTCCCTATTCACAAAATGAAGGCAAAAAATTGGCCGGATAATTTCCATTTGCCCCTCCAGATTCTTTCCTACCCACCTTCTCCATGCTGTGTGCCAAAAGATGCTGATATTTGGGGCTGTGTCAGCTGGGCTCCCTTGCCTATGGCTCCTGGTTGGGCCAAGGGGAGGAAGTGACAGGAATTTCAAGGCTGGAGAGAGAGAGAGAGATCAAAGTGCTCGTTCCTCTCTGCCTTCCATCTGCCTCTCTCTCAGGCCACTGGTAAGAAGTAGCCATGTTCCTCTGTCTGTGCTGACCACTCTCCTATTCTCTGCCTCAGCTCCCTCGCCATCCTGGTCACCATATTCTCCCTTTGCCTCTTTAAGAGGTAAGAGCCTTACACTCTTGTTGGTGTCTACGTACATCCTTATTGCTTTTTAGTTTCCTTCAGCTCTGACAGTAAGTCTTGAATAGTCCCTTCATTAAATGTTCCTCTATTCCCATTTGAGTGTGCTCTCTCTTTGCTGCCAGGATTGACTCACACAAAAGTCTACATCACTGAGACATCGTAAAAATGATATGAAACAAGTGAAAAGGCTCCATTCTGTGCCTGTTGCACAGATGGGTGATCAATGAATATTGGTTAAATCCTACTGTGAAGCAGCATTTTCTGCAAAACACTATTGTGATAGGATTTTTGCCTATGTAGACCAGGTCCTGGGTCATATGCAGATGATCATTAGATAAGCTGCAGAGCAAACAACCTTTGTAACAACTGCATTTTCTGGTTACTACCCAGGTTGTTCTCTACATTAAGTTAGACAACCACTGGCAAGCAGTTATGATATTTCTCTTTAGGCCTTTCTTTGTCAGCTTGTCTTTTTTTCTTTCCATCTTTTCTCCCAAGTCAATCCATGCCATCCCTAATCAGTCCTACGACTCTTCTCAGAACATCTAGATAGCCACTCTGGCAATAATGTGGGTCCCAGAGACAACCACCATTTTCCAGGAGCTGCTGGAACTAGTCATTTTTCTGAATGTAGAGTGGTGAGTTCTTCCTATGGTCTAGATCAATAATTGCATGTTTTGGTTTTTTTCCCCCATGAGGTTTCTAGGCTACCTTCATCTGTTATAGAGATAGAACCTGGCATATGAATGGGTATCATATGGCATGGAGGTATGTCCCATTGGAAAACGTATCATTTTCTGCTTGGGCTCACCCAACACTTTGTTCTTGCAGATGACATCATTTTATAAGGAATGAGGGAATTTAACTCATGCCCTGTGGCCTAACTCCCAACACTTTTGAGTGACTTTTTCCTGGAATTGACATCAGTTCCTTGGAGATATCAATTGGATTGGATTGGATTGGATTGGATTGGATTGGGTTGGATTGGATTGGTTGGATTGCCAGAGTGACAACAGCTAGATCTTACTCTTGATAACATTTACATAGGTATACTCTCTTCCATGCAATCCTCATGCTTTACCCTTGGGGAGCACTTATTTATATTTTTGTCTTCCAATTAAGAAGGCTGAAGTGAGAAGTATTAAGTGGTAGACAAGATCCCTAAGAACATGGCAGAGACAGGACTAGGATTCGGATCTGCTGATACCACATTTCCTTCTTTTTTCATTAACTATTCATGAAAGACCAACAGTGGGCAAGGTATTAAGTTAAGCCCAGTGTTCCTTTTGCACAAAAATAAAAAGATCTGGGTCCATTCCATTAAAATGAAAGTTTTGATACAAGATGTTTTCTTCCTCCATTAACGAAAGGCTACATAATGTATCCTCTGTATTTTAACTTAGACTCAAATTGCATCTCCTCTTAAGGGAGGAATTACTAGAAAATACAAGAGGTCTGGGCATCCACCTTCTAAAATGTGACCCTTTTCACAAACAGGTCCAAACACTGAGCTCCTGGTCAATACTTAAACATTATTCCTAAAGTTAAGAAATGGTCTGTGTACCATACAGTATGACTACCACTTGCCATACGTGGCTGTTTAAATTTAAATTAAATACAACTACATTTAAACTAAGTTAAAAATCCAGTTTCTCAGTCACACTAGTTACAATTGAAGTGCTAATAGCTACATGTGGCTAATACCATATTGAACAGTGGAGGTATAGGACATTTTTATCATTGTGGAAAATTCTATTGAATGCTGCTAGTGTATGTTTGAAATACATTTTCCTTGAAGCTGTTGAACCAAAGAACCACAGGATCACGTAATAAAAAGCCATAAGAACACTATAGATGAAAGTATTCTAAATTAATTCATTCATTTGTCCTGCACGGATTTAACAATTATTTATTAAGCATGTACTAAATGCCAGGCATTGTACTGGTAGTAGGAGACATAATTAGCAAAACAGATATGATTCCTGACCTCATTCATCTTACAGACAATAAAATATGCAATTTCAACAGAATGTGATTATTTACTGCTACCTGTAATTTTGCTGCAATCACAACAACAAATGGCAACTCTCTGACATTTACATGTGAGAAGGGGAGCAAACACTTTTGTCTCCTGCGAGGTTA
Organism: Ailurus styani; assembly: GCA_002007465.1. Taxonomy (NCBI): domain Eukaryota; kingdom Metazoa; phylum Chordata; class Mammalia; order Carnivora; family Ailuridae; genus Ailurus; species Ailurus styani. Next base: position 420,874 of record LNAC01000589.1, read on the forward strand.
CAATCTTTCTGAGTCACATAAAGCCCCCTACTAACTAAAGGGAACTTTTCTTCTAGACATTTCTGTAGGTTATTGAGCTTTGAGCTTAAGAACAAGCATTTAGGTCTATTTACCTCACACAGATTCAAATATGAGTCTTTCCAACATGAGTACAGTTTGTATTCTGTAATAATAGGTAACTACAGAGTCTCTTAGGTAGGCTTTATGATAGCATCGAAGTTTTGTGTCTAGGGATACAAGCCAGCATTGAGAATATCAAAAAAGGAGCCTGAAAAATCAGCCTTTGGTTAGGTTGGTTGAAGTCATCCTGGTTGGTAGAGGAATATTTCTTATCGGTAGCTATTCAAACTGAGCATTACTCAGAGGAGTGAGCACTCATTCCAACCATGACTTCGGTGGTTAGTGGGCTGGATCTTGATCACTCCCTCCTGGCACTGTTTTAAGATCTAACTCCCACAGAGGATTCAAGAGAAAGATCAAGAAAATATCCATGTAAGAGTAAAAGTTTATCTGCCAAGATTCTTAATGTTACTTCAAAATTCTCCCTCTTTAAGAAAATAATAATTCTTCCTGCTGAGAAAAAATGGGCAGATATGGAAAGAAAGAAATAACCTCAAATTTCAGAATTAAATAAAGTACTTCCAGAAGCAAGTCTTCCATGGACTAAATGTGTGCGTGTGTGTGTGTGCGTGTGTGTGCGTGTGTGTGTGTGTGTGTGTGTGTGTGTGTGTTTGGGCAAAGTTGACTCAGTTGTCTTTAAAATAAAAATAACTTGAATGTCTGTAAGCATGACATTGTCCAGTTAACGATGAGTCCCACTGCACTCTAGCGACTTTGAGATGACCCACTTTGTACAGAGATGTAACCTACACAGCCTCTCTAGTCTTTCGAGCATGCAATTCTTAATTGACCACGATCTACTTGTTATCTCTTTTCCTTGCTATGGAATATTCTACGTTTTCAATATGGATTGGACAAAACAGAAAGGAAGCCTTCCTTTATAGATCATAAGAGACCACATATATTGTGTTCACCATTTTCCCCTGATGACTGGCATAATGCATCACAAAATAATTATTTGTTGCATTAGTAAATACAGAATGAATGAATACATGAATGGTTAACAGCAGCCATTGCATTTTAGATATTTGTTATTATTAAGCCTTCATTATTTTATTTATTCTTTTTCTCTTTTAAGATTTTTTAAAATTTACTTATTTGACAGAGAGAGAGCACAAGCAGGAGGAGTGGCAGGCAGAGGGAGTGGGAGAAGCAGATTTCCTGCAAAACAGGGAGCTCAATATGGGGCTTGATCCCAGGACCCTGGTATCATGAGCTTAGTCAAAGGCAGACACTTAACTGAGTGAGCCACCCAGGCATCCCTATTTTATTATTCTTTCAAACACTGTGGATATGAGAGAATTTAAAGTTCAGAAGGACAAACCTTTGGCCTTTCTCATGGAAACCAATCTGCATATCTTACCTCCCTGGAGCTGGACACAAGGAGACCTCTGACTTTTGGAAAGTCAGGGGAGTGGATAAGGTGTTAAAGTTGTGGGCCAGGACAGCAGGAACAAGCACGTTGTACCAAGTGAAGCCTGGCTTCCAGCAGCAGCATGGTATCAAATTGTAAGTTGTTCATACTTTTAATGGTATCACCTCTTTTGAGTTACACTTAAAAAGGGAATCTAACTGGGATTTGTTAAACATGTTTTATTTTGCTTCCTGTATCTCACTGGGCATTTCATTAGGGTTTTCCTTCTGTTCTAAAAAGAAAGAAAGAAAAAGCCTTGAAAAACCAGAGGAGTCTGAGCACCTACCTATTAGATGCAAAGCTATGAACTGTGGTTCTTTGGCCTAACTCAGCCTTTTCTGCTGACTAATGAATAGGCTAAAAATGCACACACAATTAGAGGGTCAAGTAAAGAATATATATATATGTGTATATATATATGTATATATATGCATTATGTGTTTATAATATATTATATATATATTACATATACACACACACGTTGTGAAGAGTAATGTAAATCTTTACGTCTTCTGAGCAGAAAGATGTCCTGTGATCACAGTCATTATAATGGCTACCCTACTGAGCAGTCACAAAAATTGCCGTAATTTTGCTTCCAAGTGTTTGCTATCAATCTTCCCTCTTCAGTAAAGTATCACCAATGAAATAGCACCAAAAGAAGCACTTTTTGCCTATTGTATTCTTTCTGTCCCCATACCTCTCTCTTTCCATACTCCTGACTGTCCAAAGTCACAGTGAGCTCAGGAGAATACGATCTGAAAGTATTATATAATTCTTATAATTCTTTAATCACTACACCTTGACACAGTTTCATAATTTCAAACTTGGGCATTTTGATTTAACCTGATCATAAGCAGAAAGAGAACTGAGTCTGTTCTGTAATTAATCATTTCTGCATTACATTTTCCACAAAACAATATAAGAAACAAAGGAACAGGAACCCAGACCTTGATGTGCAAATAATGGCCTGGCTTGGCTTTGGTCATTGTAAGGGACAGTGGCCCTGACTAAGGTTTATCAATATACGCTCTCTAGACGGACACAGAGCACTGTAAGTCCTGCCCATCCTGAAACCCAGGGAAATTCAGAGCATGCCTTACTTTTCTGCTCCTTCCTTTTCCCTACAGCTTCCTCTGCATAAACATTCTTTGTCCAAAAAATGCTGGTTTTGATCTTCTTACTTTTAAATACCATAGAGTGCCTAAGGCTTGAAAACTACATGTTTCTTTGCTCTTGGTTCAATATGCTCAGTGGGAGAAATTTGTCATCGGAGTTGTTGCTGTTGGAGAAATATAGAAATTTCCTTTCCCCTCAGTCCCTGAAGCATCTGTTGCCTGGACTTCTGTTTGTATTAATGAAATATGCCATCTGCATTGTGTAGGCTTTTACATTTCAGTAGGAAGCAAAGAGGGGAATCCCAAAGAGGAATCCATTAGCCATATAATGCCCCCTTTGTGCTCCTTCATGTATGACTCAAAGACCAAATGCTCCTGACCACCTGTGACCACTGCCATGGGCACCATTTTAAAGCAGGGCAAACTCAAGTTCTAAACAAGCCACCGTTTCATTGTGATTTGACTCACAGTCTACTCCTCTACTTGGAAAAAAAATAATATTCCAGATATAGTTTTTCCTCTGTCTTAGTGAGTGGTGGCTTAGTCAGAACCCTTTTAGATATAAATGACAGAAACCCATCTCTATCATGCTTCAGCAATGAAGAAGTTATATTGTCTGTTCATCTGAGAAGTTTCAGGAGCGAATCCTCAGGTCTGACTGCTCCAGGCACTCAAACATTCTCAGGAGGGGCGCCTGGGTGGCTCAGTCATTAAGCGTCTACTTTCCGCTCAGGTCATGATCCCAGGGTCCTGGGATCGAGCCCCGCATTGGTCTCCCTGCTCTGTGTGAAAGCCTGCTTCTTCCTCTCCCACTCCCCTGCTTATGTTCCCTCTCTCGCCATGTCTCTCTCTGTCAAATAAATTTAAAAAATCTTAAAAAAAAATATTCTCAGGAAACGGCCTCGCCCCAACTGTTAGCTCAGCTTCCCTTGCTTGTTGGATTTTACTCAAGCAAATTCTCATCCGGTTGCCATCCTTTTATTCTGTGTTAATGTCTGACCTGCTCAGGAGCCCTATTATTCATTAGTTGCAGCAAAAATCAGGAAATTGAGATTCTTCGGCCTGAAAGGTTTTGGCTTGAAAGGCTATGGTCACCTTCCTTCTTTCGAGCCAGTGTTCCTGGCCAAGAGGGATGCTATTCCCTCATTGACAGAGTCATGTGTCCCTCAGGATCTGGACTGTGGGATCTACTCTACTGGAACCACGTGGGCTGAGAGTAGGGAAGCAGAAAGGAAAGCTGACGGTCTCAGTAGAACCCATGTTCAAACAGGCCGAAAGTAAAGGTGTCCACTCCAGAAAGGGAAGCCCAAAAGACATTCTAAGACTTGGCGTTTTGTAAAAATATTTAACTTCATCTGATCATAGCACTGGCAGAATCTTTCGCTCACCTCCACTCCACGCCTTTACCAAATCCCTTTGGGATATGCTGGTATTAATAGCCTTTTAAAGAGTCACATCTGCGTCAAGGTTTCAGGAAAGAGCAGGTCAGGAGTTAGTGGTCAGACCTAAGAAACAGGGCACTGGCAAGTATGAAACAGCCTCAACCTTACGTGGGAGCTAGAATCAGAAAGGGCCAAACTGGAAGAGTCAAGAATGACCTGAATGTCAGTGGTGTATCCAAAAGAAACAACCTGGGAAAGAAATGCTGGACAGAAAGCTCAATTTTATTTCTCAGTAAACAACATATATTTTGAAAGTATAATAATACTAATACTAGCAATCAAATCGTTAACATATATTGAATGAAAACTATGGATCAATCACTGGGCTTAGCATACCTAGCCTAATGAGGAATCACATTGTGGGGGATGAACATAAGAGTGGCTCAAATTAACTATCTGGAGAGTCCAGAAAGTATAAGGACAGAAGGTTTATACATCAGTTAAGATCTGAAGGACATTGTAAAAGGCAAAGTGAGAGGGAGACTGATCTAGAAAGTGAGCACAAAGTACACAAAACCCTTGTGATAGGTCAGAGAATGCAGAGATCAGGAAGGAAAGAGGACTTCTTCATGGATAAAGCATTACATGAAAAGGGAAGAAGGAGGGGAGAAAAAGATTAGAAGAAGTCCAGAAGGTTAGAAAGGCAAAAAAAAAAAAAATGTTAAAAAGCTGCACTGATTTGGATTTCTTTGCCCCCCAAGACTGATCAAAAAAAGAAATGGATATGCTGTTGGATGCAGATAATGAGAAGGTAGGATTAGGGTCTCCTCACCAAATATACAAACAGGAGAGCGTTCTGCTATTAATGGGTACATTCAGATGATATAAAGGAGACTCCCTCCTAGGACAGCCTTATCCTGGACAGATTCAAATGTCACCCACATTTGACAAGAGCAAGAGGCTTTTCCCTGACAGAAATTATGCAATAGGTCATTCCAGCTACACAATGAGCCCCTCATCTTGGTACGTCCCAAATCAAGCACAGTGCCCAGCATATCACAAGCTCAACAGATATATATTGAATGGGTACTATGGATAGATGAGTACAAAATGTCTTTTACTGGAATCAAGCCAGACCCGAGAACTACCTATTTACTCTGTACTTACTTAGCTAGCAAAGAAGTGCCGCTCTTCCACCAGCCATCCATCTAAATACTGAATGCATTATAAGACAAAGCTGTTATAGCCCTTGAAAGAAATGGCTCCTGCAGAGTTCCGAAGAAAAAAATCACACTTAACTTGGGGTATCAGGAATAAGAAAGACTCTGGGCACCTGGGTGGCTCAGTTGGTTAAGCATCCGACTCTTGATTTCAGTTCAGGTGGTGACCTCGGGATCCCGGGATCAGCCCTGTATTGGGCTCCACACTGAGCAGGGAGTCTGCTTGGGATTCTCTCCCTCCCTCCCTCCCCTTCTGCCCCTCCCCGCTCTCTAAAATAAATAAATAAATCTAAAAAAAAGGAACAAGATCCCGCTCCTTAACCACAATTTTTTAAATCAAATGAACATTGTCAACCTTATAAATACATGTCTGTATTTTTTGCTTTAGGTATCAAAAAGTTTGTAATGAATGTGGGGAATAATCCATCAGTTGAACAGAATTATAGAATTATATCACATACAAATGCCCATGACAGATTTATTCTAGGACTTTATCATTTTCCTCCACTGACTTACTTCACATCAAAGGTCCTTTGATTTAAAAATTATCCTTATCTTATTCCATAAGAGACTTGATAAAAATTTATGTAATATAAAAGGATAAACACCATCAATGGGTGGTTACACAGGTGAATTGATAGCGAGGTATGCAACACCTGTTTAGCAATGTCTTTATGCCCTTGTCCACTTCCTTTTAGTTTTGAAGGACATCTGTAATACTAACAACATGTTTCTTTTGTAACAAGAACCATATACTGAGTACATCAGCATCTTTTTTGTTTCTAGGCACCTAAAGACGCATGACTAGATGTGAGCAATGGATAGTGACAAGAAGTGACGTATGTGGCTTCCAGATCAGAAAACTTAATTTTAAAGTTAAGTCCTCCACGGCTTTCTTCCCCAGCCTCAAAACTAGCGAAGTTACAGGTGGAGAAGTCCTCAATAACTTGGTCCCTGAAAAATAGTCATGCAGAGCAGAGCCCCCAAATGACTTACACTTGTCACATAATATAAATAAGATACAAACGTTCCCTGTTTTAAGCTTCTGATAATTCAGAGTGGCTTGTTACTTACTGCAGCATCAGCTAATCTGTCCTGCTACATATCCCAGTGAAATGCAGCGGATAGCCAGTAAAATGAAAGTGGTAGACAATCCTCCAAAGGGGCTGAGCCTGCTAGCATGGGAAGTGAAAGAAGAAAGTGAAAATAGCAAAATTTATTTTGAATTTTGATACATACTTTGAAAGTTGTGCAAAAGAATCAGGAAGCGTTCAGAGATGCATAACCGAAGTTACTAGGACGGACACAGACACAACAAACAAATATGACAGGTGCTGTTATTGTTTCCCTGCAGATTCTTGTCGCTTTGTCCATTTCACGCACTCAGCGGAGGGATGCGGCTGGTTTTAGAGAAAGGATATGCTTTATATAAGGTTTGTATCTGAAGCGTCCCTAGCAAAAATCCAATTAAACCTGTTAAGAGAATTATAAAGCAGAAATACCTTACCATGTCTCGGGCCTTGAGAAAGTTACCTGCTTTGCTTGGCCTTTGTTTTTGTTTTGTTAGTAAAATGGAGAGGGTATTGTGCCTGCCTTATAGCACTGTTGAGACAACCAAACAATCCAAATAAATCCTTGGCCAATAAACACAACAAAAAAAAAAAACAAAACGTCGAGAATTGTTAGAAGCCTGTTCAAACTTTTCGTCTTACATATGAAATGTCATAGGTCCTGAGAGATTAACCTAGTTGTGCACGTCCAAGAATTGGTCAGTAGAGCTAAGAAAAAAGTCTTATGATTCCTCATAGGTGCTGGTACCTTTCATGTTTCCTAACGACCAAACAAGTCAATCTGCTACAAATTAAGTCAGATTAATTTTCAGATAGGTAACATAATATGTGTACTGATCAATTGATCAAGACAATGCAGCTGTGGAAAATGAAGAAATCTGGGGAGTATCTGTGTATGGAGTTATCCATTGAGATCCCAGACTGGTCACAGCTGCTCCAAAGCCTGCCACTCAGTAGAGCTTTTTATGGTCTCTTCCAGATCATGCTACCTACCTTTTCAGAGCACAAAGCACAAGCCATCTAGGATAAATACCAGGCTTTTAATCAGGGTCTGCTTTGAAACCTATCTCCTTGTTATCATCGTTATTAATTCCACTTCATATTGGCATTACCTTTGCAGTGAATATATTTCCTGCCAGAAACAAATCATTAGTCAAACCCTTTGAGGGTAGGTATTAGATGCTGACTACCCTGCATTATTGTGTACCGTAAAACACATCACATGTTGGTAGGTCATAAGGTATTTCTTATAGTGATATACACATAGAAGGCCCCTAATTTGTATTTGCTGAGTGAATAAATAAATGCATGAATAAAGAAACAAACTAATAAAAGAAACTCACCTGCCTATAGCCAAGTGCCCTGGAAGAGATGATTGCGTAGTACTATATTATTCTATTCTCTGATGGTAAGAGTCTGAATTACACTGCTAGATTCAAAATAAGTAAGAGGTCATTCAGACTAAGCAAATCACAATGGTGATACTTACTAGTTTATAGAAAAAGACCGAAGACTTATAATCTGGGTCACATGAAATCGGGATAAAGCAAAGACCCAGCCAATTCACAGCAGTAAGCAATCTCATAATGCAAGGATAACCTAATAGATCTTTCCTACCTGTTATTTCTCTAAGGGAGGATTCTTTCCATGAAACCAGAGATGACTAACTTGAGAGGCAAAGCACGATTGTTTAAACCAGCCATGCATCACTGGCACCAAATTGCTACAACTGAAAACGCGAAAAATCAGGCTAACCACATTCAAGAAAACCCATTTAATTTCCATAGAACATCCCTTCTTGTAACATGCTCCTTGCAGGAAAGACCACAGTGAGAACATCCCTCGGTTCTGTATTTCATGGCTCCAGTGCAGAAAGCAGCAAGCACTGATCTATGCAGAGAAGCAGAGGAACCCTGGCTGATGAGAGCTTTGCCTAAGGATTTGTAAGAAGAAACGAAGAGGATGAAGAGCAAAATAACCAGCACTTTGGACAATGAAGTTCCAATTAGAAGGTGATGCGCCACAGTGCAATTCACAAATGTCTATGGAGCCAGAGTATTTAAATTTATAATGCGCCACTTACTGAGTGTCTGTGTAATCTCAAACAGGTTACTTCACTTTCCTGAGCTTCATTTTCCCTTAGAAACTGGAGGCAGTTTCTCAGAATGGCCATGGGATGACATGAGGTTATTCCTAAGTGTGTCCGGCATATAGGAGGAGCTTGTAAAATACAATTCCTTTCTGGCTCTCCTCAGAGACCTCCTTGATTCAACAAACATGTGGGGCATATTGAGATGATCCCCAAAATGTACAGATTAAAGTGGAGCTGGAGTTCAGAGCTGAGCTGACCACAAGAACATAAGCATTCTCCCTGCTCTCCCTGAATTAGGCTTTCACAGGGCAAAATCCATGCAATGATGGGTTTGGGCCAATGCCATCTGGCTTTTCAGGTGTTTCAAGAAAAGCACATCAGAGAAGACTAGATGGTGGCTGTCATCACCATGTTGTGAAACATATTAGTCATACAATGGCTGTGATTTAACCACATTCTAAAACGCCATCCTATAGTAAAAATCGCATGGTATTCTGTAAGCAACATCATGGCAAATGCCCATGAAATATCATTTAGAGAAAACAAAACAAAACTGTAGAGCAGTATACACAGGATGAAACCAGTTATTTAAAAAAAACAACCAAAAAAATGCATTTTCTTTCCCTGTATATCCATCTCCATACACAACAAATATGAACTATCTGAAAATAATATACAGCAGTTCCCTTTGGCAAAAGAACCATGATTTGGGCACAGGCCAGAGAAAACCAATACTTTTATCACATTTTTTTTTATCTTTTACAGCAAAAATTTGCTCATGTATTATTTTTATAACAAAAAAAAAGAGAGAGAGAAAAGGAAACGAAGGCAAGCACGTCTACATGCAGACGTCGGCTGGTGTACGGGGCACGTGCCAAGGGGAGGAGGGTGGCAGCCGGATGAGGCCATGAATGTGGATGGCACTGGTGTGCCCTCGGCGCCAGGTCTGACAAGAGCTGCGGAGCCTGCTTCTGGCCTCCTCTGCTCCAGAAGGCACAAAGAGGTCAGCTCATAAGGGAAAATAGCCTTTCCAATTACACCCTTATTTCTGTCTCTCTGCTCTTGCCCCTAAGCCTTTCCTGACCCTTGGTCAATCTTGATATTTCCCCCATTTTTTTTTCTTCAAGTAAAACCATCAGAAGACTGTTTTTCATTTTCTTCCTTTTTTTTTTTTTTCCCATTCAGAATGAGAACTACTGAGCGGAAAGTAGCAGGAGTTCTCCTCTAATGTCAGGGTTCTGCTTCTCTGATCATTAAACCAGGAAAGGTGAGGAAGAAGCTGCTCAAATTAATTATAGATAAAAATAGGACCTTTGACTCTGTGTGTGTGTGTGTGTGTGTGTTTGTGAGAGAGAGAGAGAGAGAGAGAGAGAGTCTGAAGAAGAACACGAATCCTTAATCTTAAATAATTCATAAGTGAATAGCTATAGATTCTGTTATTTTTTTATTGAACACAAGTATTGATACTGACACGGACGGCACAAGAAAACCTCCGTGGCTAAATGTCTGTCATCTCCTTACAGGCTAAAAACAAAGAGAGGAAAGGATCCTGTCTCATGGTCCAAAGTGAGGCACCAATTTAGTTCTTGTCTTACAGGCTGAATTTGCAGCTGGAGATAAGCTATGAATTGGGCATGAAGGGAAGCAGGAGAGAAAACTCAAGTTGGAATAATATGAAGTAAATCCTCAGTGCTGTTGATGTCATTCCAGACATTGTTAGAGATGCAGAGACAACATTAGTCATTTTGACAAGCCCCTTTCTGTTCATTGTTACTGCTTTCCCTCATATTCAAGATGAGAAAATATATTGCTTTACAACTGCAATTTCCCGTCTCTCGTTTTCACTTTTCTCTAACTTCTAAAAATTACAGGGCAGAAACAAACTGGCAAAAAAAAAAAAAAAAAGCAAACAAACTGAATGAGTCTCCAAAGTGTTCAGTTAAAGAGGCAAAGCAGCAATTTCCAACTGAGAAGTGGGTACATGATAAAAGATTCTAAATGAAGTTGCATCTCCTCACTAAAAAGTGAATAATTGGTCCTTACATTCACAATTTTCCCCACAAATGATGCCAAGTGCTTAGAACAGATGAAATAATGTGCATATGGTCATGAAGCAATATGGCAGACAACCATACTGTTTAATAACTAGTAAAAAAAGAAATGAAAATGAACCGAAACTATGTGAATGTTAACTCTTGAGAATAGGTTCAACTAGAGAATCTTGAAAAGAATGGATGAAAAGTCACAAGGCAGGACACTTTGAGCGCAAGGAATACAAAATATGTTCTAAACATTTTTATACCCCAGCAATTAGCCAAGAACCTAGCACATGAGGCACACTCAATAAATACAATGTGTCACAAATTAATGCCAAGATTACAAACAAGATTAAAGTCTGTCCAGAGTTAGAGATGATATTATTGCTGGACAATTTTTAGAATGTTTAACTCAAAATGTGACGACCTTCTTTTACCTAGAAGATAAAGCTTAATGTTTAAATTCGGGTGTCCTGGAAAAGGCAGGTAAGAGTTAAAATCTGTGATTTACCATTTTACGGGCTGGGTGAGTTGAGCACATTACCCTTTAAGATTCAGTTTCCTCCTCTGCAAAATGGACTCAGCGCTGAAACCCAGAGAGTGAGGATTAAATAATATAATGTATGAAAAGTCCTTTATACCCTGCCTTTTAGTGTCCATGTGCTCACGAAATATGAAATACGTGTCGCCTTTGTTCTTGTCCAGCACAGCAGCCTCAGAGAGAGAGGGGGATGTGTGCGGTGGTCTCAGTAAGCATGGTGTGTTCCAACCTAGACTTGCAGGTTCTGACCACTGCCTGCAGTACAGATAGGCCTCTAGTAAACACACCTCCGTCCTACTCCCACAGCAAGTCTGATGCTAAGGTTAGGGTCAGGCATGCAGTGGGAAATGTGCCAAACAGCTGACCAGAAACAGAATCGAGGACGTGCAGTTTTGAAATGTATGTTTTTCTCCCAAACTGTGACTTCGTCAGCTAGTTCTAAAGTGTTCGTAACTGAGTACAGAAAACTGAAAAGAAAGGGAACGTATCATTAAAAGTGTCCACTCTTCCCTGTCTACATTTTCTTGGGACGCGGTCGCTAGTCTGATCGGAGCGCTGGTGTAGTTACCAGTGGTAGAAATACAAAACAAACAAAAAAGTTATCCAATCTAAGAGTCCGTGATCCAACAACGTGCAAAGTTAAGTGAGAGCAAAATCAAACACAGAAAACAAAAAACAAAAACAAAAAAAGAGGAAGGAAAACATCCAAACCTTATAAATAACCAGCAGAGTATGTATAAAATGTGTAATTTTCTGTTTATGAAGCTCACAGAACTGACAACACTTCTCAATAGGATCACGGGAACTGTCAGCCTTTTGGTCAGCTAAATGCAATGGTTGAGAGCTGAATTCTCTTACTGCCCACTGTTCCCAACTTTGTCAAAACAGAAGTGCCCATTTTCTTTATTTCCAGAAAGGCCTGGAAGCTTCGCCAATTTGCTCAGCCAGAAATTTGCAAGGTTATAGTGGTATTTGGCTATTTCAACATTAAAATGGCTTTGGCTGTGCCACTGGGAGTTGGGGCCAACTTACAGCACCCACCCTGGCTGGGTCTGCTCTCACAGAAGGGCTTCCTTAGAATTGTCAGATCAGAAGAGCTTGCCTCTCTGGGTCTACCTCTTACCAGTGATACAGACATCCAATATTGACCTTCATTCAAGCTCCCTAGATCAGCCTGAATTTGTTACCAACGTAACATCAATCAGTTATGAACTAATGACTAACCAGAGTAAATCCATTCACCCAAAGTCCTGAGTATCACAATACAATTAAAATCAAGCTAGATTCTCTCCAAAATTAATAATTAAGGGACCTACAGACAAACACAATGACAACAAATTCAATATAAAAATCATCATTATGGGAAAATCTACTGGTATTTAATACACAGATTCTAAGATTTTTTGTGTATTTCTTTTGTTTGCTTGCTTGCTTTGGTCTTTCCTGGTGTTTGTAGAACCATTTCACAAACAGAGCTGCTAGAAGGATCTGTAGAAATCACAGAACACCCCCTCTCTCTAATTTACCAAAGAAAAAAACACACAGGTGTTCTCAAGTACTAAGCACTTCACCCACCACCGAACATTAATGAAGCTGGACCAAAAATTCAGCATTCTTTGGAGGTAATTTTCTCCCTTTCTCAACAAACACAGCAATTTGTTTGTTTCTTAGAAATTGCGAGTGAGCTATACAAAAAATGTCCCCTACACAAGAGTCAGGAAGTTTCATTTAGTCCCTTAGTCCCAAGAAGCAGTATCTCAAACCCTGGCAATAGCTTCCCACCTACACTGTGGAAACAAAGCAAGGGAGAGGATGCAGATAACTGTGTCTTAGTTCTTGCTCACCTGTCCTTATGGTGGTGGCTATAGCATCTTTCTGTACAGAAGAAATGGCTTAACGTGTTTGGATATTGGCTAAATCTCTGAAAATCTGGCAATGGGGGCAGATGGGAAGACTGGGAAGCTAATAATAATGGTGAATAAGGAGGGAAAGAGGCTTCAAGCTACCTTGAAAATCAGTATTTCTTGGTCATTAACAAGAAAACTAATTCAGTGCCACAGACATCTGGTCGCTTGTGTCTTAATCGAATCACTCGGTTGTGTGTTTCCTTCTTCTTCTTTTTTTTTTTCCTCCTCTGCACTAATAACTGAAGCTTAATGGGATTTTAACAATTCCAGCAAGGTGGCACATATCCCCAGCTCTCACAGAAAGGTAATTGACCAAGATTGTATTAAACCATCATTATGGGAAATGCTTCAGGTCCCAGAAGAAAGGCGACCAATGCTTCCAAATTGGAATGGTCTCCTTTCCTTTGTCCCCCAGGTGATTTGCCAATAAAGTAACATGTCAGCAAACGTCTATAACACATGATTAAACATGATGCAATCTGATTAAATACCTATTTAAGGTCACATTTATCTCTGCTTGACTTTATTATCTCCTCCGTGACCTACTTGTCCCTTTTCTTTCCTTCTTGTCTATGTCATTGCTTTGGAAAAGTCTCTTGAATCACACCATATTCCTCTTCATTTTAAGCTCCCTTTAAGCCCGATCTCCTCCAAGGAAACCAATGATCACCTCACCCTGTCTAAAACAAAACAAACCAAAGAAACAACAAACCCTCCAATGCCTGCTTCTAAATTTAAAAACTGCAATTAAATAAAACACTTAGGTCATCAGCCTAGAAGAAGCTGACATCTAGGACTTCGAGGGCACGTGGTCGGCATCTCTGAAAATTTCCCTTGTAACACTCAGAATCCTATGGTTCATAAACAAGAAACATCTTAGACAGACAGGTTTCTACTTTATTAAAATCCTTGGACTCTAGATTAAAATAAAATCTTAATGAGAAACAAAAATAATCTGACCTCCTGTGACTTTTAAGGGAGAAGAACCCCTGTGATCATTTGCATTCCACTAATTTGATCTAAACCATGTTCAGCCTCTGGGATGAAGTCAGAAATCTTCCTTAGGACCCTTTCCCTGCACTTGTGTGGAGTGCCTGTGTCCATGTCTCTAGCCTCATTATGAAACACCAAAGAGAGGGGACACAACAGTTCTGCTCATCACTGGGGCGCTTCTTTTGATGGATGGGAATTTAATCTCCTCTAATTGTAGGCATTTCCTGTATCCTAGTTATGAGGGAGGATCTGTGACCTCAAGATAATTGTATTAATGAATCAATTCCAAGCAGAAGGGACACAGTCTGTCCACGACAGAAAAAGGAGTCTCAAAGATTTGTTAGGAACTAATGAGCAAATTGGGAGAATACTTACAAGCACTCTGCTTGCTATAAATAGCAACAGCAAGGGAACAGCATACAACTTAGTGCCATGGGCAAGTAGCCTTTCCTTCCCCCGCCCGCTCATGTGAGCCCAGCAGTGGTTAACATGATTTACAGATCTTTGGTGGCTTCGACAGCAAGAGAGGCCAACTTCAATCCTGTTCATGACAGGCTGATTATTCAGAGGAGATGTGTAATTGCAACAAATGTCCATGGTACATTGGCTCTTCAAGAAAGCTTGCTGATAATGAGCCAGATCTTGCCAGGTAAGAGAAATTAACTGGTCCAGGATTCTAAGATTCCACTTAGGACATTTCTTTTCCTTACATTTCTAGGACCAATGAATGTGCTTTTCTTGCATACAGCTCCTTCTGCTTTCAGGGCTATGCTTCAAATTCCATTTCCTGAGGATGTCTCTGCTTGACAATGCATAGGTTCAGACTCCACCAGTACATTTACTTTCTTAGAAGATATATTGTTTGTAGGCATTTCTATGTAACCAGTATGTCTTTTAGTTCATTTTCTTAAATGTCCATGTGTCCTTCCTGGTTATCTTGCACACCTGACGTAACTTGGCCTACCATCTAGTTAGTTCTCAAGGTGGTAGGAAGATGGAATCATTTTCCTGAAGACAGCAGAGGCACTTAAACAATCGAACAATCTCTCTGATCACGTCTTCTGTATGGACCCCAGGACTTCCTGAGTCTCTGTCACTTCACTTATGCTTCCTTCCTGTGTGGAGTGATCTCCCCTCTGCCCTCATGCTCGAATTCTACCTTTCCATACGGCTTGCTTCAAAGCCAGGACACCTTGCTTGACTTCTTCCAGCTGGTAGGTGGTACCCACCTCCTCCTCTGGATCTGACGGCACATAGTCTTATATAATAGCGAGTTGGGAGAACATGGCAATTGACTGGTTTTGGAGTCAGGCACACCTGGGTTTAAATTGTGCCTCTCTCATATGTTTACTTGTTGTATAACCTTGGGTCAAAAACTTACCATCTTGGAAACTTTTCTCACTGGAAAATAGGGGCATGAAAAGTGTCTTCAGCTGAATAAAAGCAGTTCTGCAAAACAGCTAGGAAAGTGACTACAACTCATGAGGTTTTCAAAACATGTTCCTTTACTTTCTATGTTTCTACTAGACTGTAAGCTCTTCAGGGTAAAGATAAAGTCTTACAAATCTTCATGGGCATCAGAAAAATTCCACAACACCTGCATTTCTCCTCAGGGGTGTTAATTCCTTCTTCCAGGTAAAGATAAACTTAGCTTTGGGATGCGTGGGTGGTGCAGTCAGTTGAGCATCTGACTCTTGGCTTCATCTCAGGTCAAGATCTCAGAGTCATGAGGTCATCGAGCCCCATATCAGGCTCCATGCTCAGTGGGGAGTCTGCTTGAGGTTCTCTCTCCCTCTCACTATGACCCTCCCACTCACGCTGTCTCTCTCTCTCTAATAAATAAATCTTAAAAAAAAATACTTAGCTTAAATCATGCTCTACATGGAGAAGAAGTTACACAAAAGCAAGAGGAGCCTCGAGCGCCCTCTGGGAGAACAGGATCCAGCACTGAGACTAGGCTCCATCCTCCCTTCCCAGTTAGGGAAGCTTGCCAAAAGCTTTCCCTGGTATGGATGAATCAAATGGGCAGCGTAAGATTTGAGAATCATCAGGCCTGTAAGTGGCTGACTCTCTCTCTGCCATCTACCAGTTGTTTGGCTGTGGACAAGTATCTGAAGCTTAAGCCTCAGTATTCTTTTCTGCAAAATGGAAGTAACAAGGGTGCTTCTGAGGATTAAATCTAATAACAAAATGCATAAAATGTGCTTAGGAAAAACAAACAAGCAAAGAAACAGAAACCCTAACCACAACACAGGGGATGACTAAATAATTACCAATATTATTTTTCTAGGACACATTTTCCCAGCTGGGATTTCATGAATTCTAACATCCCTTTAACTTAGAGATGGAACACTTCCCCTAGCCGCCTCCTTGCTCCATAATGTGGATTAACATTAGTTCCCTGGCACTCCTCCTCACTGCCCTTTAGCTATCCTCTCAGTATTTGATAAAGTTTCTGGAGTTTTATTCTCAGGTGGTGCCACTACTTCTAGCAACCAGGCTCCAAGGAGGAACCCATTTCATTTCATTTGTACAAATTTGTTCCTAAGATGGTTGCCAAAAAGCCTATCATACACATCTAAAGCCCCTTAAAAGCAATAGATTATTTGTAAATAAGGATGCTCTTTCCCATCACCTGTCTCTGAACGTGAACTTGCAAAATAGCAAGGCAACATTGAAAGTTTCTGTTCTGATTCAAGATGCCAAGCACAAGTCCAGCTGAGCAGGCTCCTTCCGCTGGTTGCTGCTGACAGCAGACAGGGTAGGATTGCTCTGAAGTACCACATGCATGATAATAGCTGTCTAGATACGGCAAATAGATATAAGCAAACGAATGGTCTTGGAACTGTCTGCTGTCATTCATTTAAAAGAGAATCTCTCGGAGGCTGACTACCTTTGTTCAAAAATAAATTTAACTAGAATTTAGTTGCCGTGGGATGAAAGAACATGGAATAAATCAGTCAGGCTCAAGCAAGAGCTGCCATTTCCTTCAGCAGAAAAAGGAATACAATGACTGGGCTCAACTGGACACCAGCATTAAAAGGAGGGAGGGATAAGAATGTACAAATAACTCCTGTTATCAAAGGCTCCACACGAGCCTGAACCATAACACAATTGCCTTTGTTCATTAGAGAGAAACCAGGTAGAGATGGATTAACGTATGAGTTAGGAAAACGTTTCACATAAACATGCTTTTGGTGTTTATATTTTATTCACTTTTCCCAACTTGCCCTCTAATTTGAAAATGGGAGTGAAGATCTGTCACCTTACGTTCAAGAGGCTTCTCTGAACACGCCCTCCGAGGGAGATCTTTAAGACCCGCTCCAGCTGCTCTTCTAATTCCCCTTTCTCACTGTCCCTAATAACCTCTTCGATGCCTTGGCTGAAATCTCTTTTCTTTATTGATTTTAGTTTCCTGGTCACTCGCACTCATGCTATTGTTGAGTTCTACATGAGAGATCATTGATCATTTTCTGAGGTTCACAAATGGTCTGCTCTGCTCAAGTAGGAGTTTCTGTGGGTGTCAATGTCAGTTTATTTATTGGAGATGGAATTATGTTGTTCTGCATTACAAAGATTCCATCCCCTGTAACTACAGCAGACTCAATAATGCCTTTAGGTATGTCCAAGATTTCTGTATGTTCTAGAGAAAAAAACACCAAACTATCAGGGAAGAAGGATGAGTTTCACATACAGTCAAAGACTGGCTAGAAGGAATCACTGTTTCATGATCCTGAAACTGAGACTTCACTGTAAGTCAAGAGAATGCAAACGCCCTCACTAGAACCACCAACAGTGAGAAAATCTGGAAAACTCAGCCATTCAATAGCCCTTAGGGACAGAGTAAATTTTTCAAAAAAAGGAGGATGCTTTATCTTAAGGCTGCTTTTATTTGCAGAAGGAACAAGTTGACTGCTATAGAGTTACAGATTGCATAGCAACAGATAATTAGCATTTCCTGAAATCAAGCTTGATATTTCAAATATCTTTAAAATGGAAAATGCAAAAAGTTCTCAAAGCAGTGACAGAGTTAAATAACTTGAAGAGGTAAACTTTATTTTATTTTGTATTTTTTTCTTTTTGAGAGGCGGAGAGAGAGCGAGTGGGTGGGGGGAGGGACAGAGGGAGAGGGAGAGAGAGAATCTTAAGCAGGCTCCATGCTCAGCACTGAGCCTAACATGGGGCACCATCTCAAGACCCTGAGATCATGATCCGAGCCAAATCAAGAGTCAGTCACTTAACCAACTGAGCCCCCCAGGTGCTCCATGGTAAACTGTATTTTATTTTATTTTTTAAAATATTTTATTTAGGGCACCTGGGTGGCTCAGTGGGTTAATGCCTCTGCTTTTGGCTCAGGTCATGGTCTCAGGGTCCTGGGATTGAGCCCCACATCCGGCTCCCTGCTCGGCAGGGAGCCTGCTTCTTCCTCTCTCTCTGCCTGCCTCTCTGCCTACTTGTGATCTCTCTCTCTCTCTCTCTCTCTCTGTCAAATAAATAAATAAAATCTTTAAAAAATAAAATAAAATAAAATATTTTATTTAGTTATTTGAGTGCCTGGGTGGCTCTGTCGGTTAAGCATCTGCTTTTGGCTTAGGTCATGATCTCAGGTTCTGCTTCTCCCTCTCCCTCTGCCCCTCCCCCCACTCATGCTTTCTCTCTCTCACTCTCTCTCAAATAAAATCTTTTTAAAAATATTTTTATTATTTATTGATCCAAGAGACAGAGAGAGAGAAAATGAGTAGGGGGAGGGGCAGATGGAAAAACAGACTCCCCGCTGAGCAAGAAGCCCAAGGCAGGACTTGATCCCAGGACTCCAGGATCATGAGGGGAGCTGAGGGCAGAGGCTTAACCAACTGATCCACACAGGCACCCAAGGTAAATTATATATATTTTTTTAACTTATTTTTTATTTTTTAAATTTTTATTTTATTATATTATGTTAGTCACCACACAATACATCATTAGTTTTTGATGTAGTGTTCCATGATTCATTGTTTGCAATATAATACCCAGTGCTCCATGCAATACATGTCCTCCTTAGTACCGATCACCGGGCTCACCCATCCTCCCACCACTCTCCCCTCTGAAACCCTCAGTTTGTTTCCTGTAGTCCATAGTGTCTCATGCTTCATCTCCCCCTCTTCATTTTTCTCTTCCTTGTCCTAATGTCCTCCATGCTATTCCTTATGTTCCACATAGATTTCAAGCTATATTACAAAGCTGTGGTCATCAAGACAGCGTGGTACTGGCACAAAAACAGACACATACATCAATGGAACAGAATAGAGAGCCCAGACATGGTCCTTCAACAATTTGGTCAACTAATCTTCGACAAAGTAGGAAAAAATATCCAGTGGAAAAAAGACCACCTCTTCAATAAATGGTGCTGGGAAAATTGAACAGCTATATACAGAAGAATGAAACTCGACCTTTCTCTTACACCGTACACAAAGACAAACTCTAAATGGATGAAAGACCTCAATGTGAGATAGGAATCCATCAGAATTCTAGGGGAGAACATAGGCAGTAACTTCTTCAACATGGGTCACTGCAACTTCTTTCAAGACACGTCTCCAAAGGGAATAGAAACAAAAACGAAAATAAACTTTTGGGACTTCATCAAGATAAAAAGCTTCTGCACAGCAAAGTAAACAGTCAACAAAACAAAGAGGCAACCCATGGAATGGGAGAAGATATTCACAAATGACACTACAGACAAAGGGCTGATATCCAACATCTATAAAGAACTTCTCAAACTCAAACTCCAAAAAACAGATAACCATGTCAAAAAATGGGTAGAGGACATGAACAGACACTTCTCCAATGAAGACATACAAATGGCCAGCAGACACGTGAAAAATGTTCAACATCATTAGCCATCAGGGAAATTCAAATCAAAACTACATTGAGACACCAACTTACATCAGTTAGAATGGCAAAAATTGCTAAGACAGGAAACAACAAATGTTGGAGAGGGTGGGGAGAAAGGTGAACCCTCTTACACTGTTGGTAGGAATGCAAGTTGGTGCAGCCACTTTGGAAAACAGCATGGAGGTTCCTCAAAAAGTTAAAAATAGAGCTACCCTCTGACCCAGCAATTGCACTACTAGGTATGTACCCCAAAGATAAAGATGTACTGAAAACAAGGGATAAATGCACCCCAGTGTTCACAGCAGCAATGTCCACAATAGCCAAAATGTGGAAGGAGCTGAAATGTCCTAAAACACTTGAATGGATAAAGAAGATGTGATCCATTTATACAATGGAATATTACTCAGTCATCAGAAAGGATGAATACCCATGATTTGGATTGACATGGATGGAACTGGAGAGGATTATGGTAAGTAAAATGAGTCAAGCAGAGAAAGACAACTATCATATGGTTTCACTTATATGTGGAACATAAGGTAAATTATATTTTAAATGATTGGCCAAAAACCTTTCATAGTCTACCCAAAGGAACAAAGGCTGGGAATAATTTATTTAGAGTTGTAAGAGTAAATCAACATCATTGTGGTGGTCTCACATGGCTGAGAATTCCTTCCGTACAACACAGAGACATGACATGACCATAAAAAATACATAGATCTTAAGACTCAGGATATGTCTGGTATCAACTTCTACTCCCAATTTGGCTCTTACACAATGTGAAGTTGAAAATATTTCTTTATGGATTTTGAGCCCTAGCGGGGTTTTTTCGGGGGTTTTTGTTTGTGTTTTGTTTTTCCAAGCAGGTAGTGTTTTTGTTAATTTTGAAAGGGCTAGCTGTTTTTTTTTTAATAGTAAAATACACATAATGTAAGAATTACCATCTTAAACATTTTTAAGTGTACAATTCAGTGGCATTAGATGCATTCTCAATGTCATATAACCAACACCACTATCTACTTCCTGGAGGGTATAGTCATCCCAAACAGAAACTCTGGATGAATAAAGGAATGACTCCCCATTTTTCCCACCCCTTACCCCAGTGACCTCTGTTTCACTTTCTGTCTCTATGGATTTGCCTATTCTAGGTACCTCATATAGGTGTAAAAGGCTAGAAGCTGAAACCTCTTTTCAAGGCTTCCTTGTTGCAAAGAGCACACATAGGTTGCTAGGCCCTTGGTACACTTTCCTGCTTACCCTACCAATTCCAATTCTGAGCTATCTTGCACTTGGGCTCCTTATTCATGTCTGTCCACTGGTGTTGGCAAAGCCATTATTACTGGCATGCCCCCTTCCCTGGGCCTGTTTCTGAGACCGTCCAGATCACATTTCTACCTTATGTCCTCTCCCAATTCCAGCTCCCCTGACCCCACCTTCCTCTCCTGTAACTCATACACCGACTGCGAAGCTTCTTTCAAAAACTGCTGCTCCTCATGGTCTGGCTGCCGCCCCTCTCTTGGATGTTAGGGTACCTTAGAAAGGGCAACTCACTCTTCTATAATCTAGAATATTTCTAGACAGAGTCTATACTACACAAAGGACATCACCATGACAATACTTTGTGACTGACTTATCTCCCATCCATTTACAAACTGAGCAGGTGAGACACAATCATAAATAAGAAAATCCCTCATCTTCCTTGTCCACTCCCTCATGTCACCTGTCCCCAGCCTCTTTCCAACAAGTCTGCCAGGGACCCAAAATAGAAAATCTGTTTTCCATCAGTGTTTCTTTTGTTAAAAAGAATAAAGTAGTAAAACAAAACCTCAAAACTTAAACCTCTCAGACTCAAATCGCAGAATTTATAATTCTCTTCTTCCACACATTGAAAGGCTTCCAGTGCTGATCAGTGTCCTTCACCCCCCTCTCTTCTCCCCCTCTATTACCTTCCCACCTCTCCTTCATCACCTCCAACCCTTATCCACACCACCTTACCAGGATCAAGTTTCTGCAAACTCCAGGAAATCTCCTTACTTTTTCCTATAGCCAAGCCTTTCCCCATTGATGGGAAACTTCACATTTTTGGACCCAGACACAACTATCCTAAATCATCCAGTGAGAATCTGCTGTGTTCTACAAAGCACTATCCCACTGTCTCTGTTCTCATTGCCTTTTCCCATGCTATATGTTCATTTCCACAAGGTAGCATTTAACTTTTAAATCAGTTCCCATGAGTCCTTAGCTATTGACTCAATCTTCTTCAAAACTGGAGTTACTATATATTATTTATGTTCCATACCCACCACGGTGCCTAGCCATCCTTAGCAGACAGTAGACGACAAATACTTGTTGCTTGATTGATAATTCAGTCACAGCTGGGCTGAAGCTTATCTCCTTACTGCCAATGAAATAAAGGGCTTGCTAAGCAAATTAATACTGTAAACAGAGAGAGTTTGGCCTACTTTAATGTGAAAATCAACACACTATTTTAAGCAGCACTTCCGAGGCTGCTTCAATTCAAAGAATCAATGTGCTGATTGTGATTATTGTCTGTTTGTTAAAGCATTACCAAGATTCACTAAGATTACGATCTTCAACATCCATGCTGTTACCCTAGGCGTGCAACCACGTTTCAGCTATTATTTCTTCTCTGTCATATATTTTAAGAATAAAATCTAGAGAAATGAGTCCTTGCACAGTTTACTTCGATGTACATATGCAGGCTTTTTCTTGGCTTTGAAAAACACAGTCACACTTTTGGAAGAGCCTTAGAGAAGTTTTGTTTTGGTTTTCCCTTGTCAAGAATGTAAGACATCTTTAAAGGGGCTGGAAATCTAGACTGTGGGACAGATTTTGTGGGAAGAGCCCTTCCATGCAGCCCTGCGGCTTCCTTCACATCCTCCTTCCCGCATCTCTTTGACAACTGTTGGCCCTTGAACACAGCCACAACTTCCAAAAATCTCTAGTACCATGACTCCAGGAATCTGAAAACCAGGAGAGGGTCGAGAATAGAATGGAATTCCTCAACGGATCCGCAGATTTCCATTCCAAGTTAAAAAATTTTCTTCTTCTGTCGCTCTCTCTGCAACAAACACGAGCAGCTTACTTGACCACTCTTCCGTCATATGTGGGAGAGCTGCTGAAAAGGACGACTATAGCTTCCCACAACCTTTGCCACAAGTGGCTAAATTTCTGTGTGAGTCACTGAGATTACTGTCCCTGTGTGCTGCTGCTGCTGCTGTTACTACTGAAAATAATAAATGCATCAAAGGCATGTGGCCTCTGGGCAAAGTACTGGTGTACTTTCACACTAATGGGAAGTGTGGATGGAACACAGATGTGAAGAAAGAAGAAAGGAAATGATGTAGGTACGACTCATTCCATAAAGAAATAGCTATCATTTCACTACAGTACCTTGTAACTTTTAGACTGTATACCATTAATTCTTACCGATCAGCCTTCCTTCCTTCCATCTCTGACTGGAGTGGATCATTGAAGATTGACATGCTGTCACCCTACCCTAGTTTCATGTTGTCGGACAAGAATGTGAAGGGTAGGATGGAGTGGACCATGGAAAGCTCAGCAGGGATGGTCCTTATTGTTCCCATAATTATTCCCTATAGGGAGCCCTGAAGATTTGAAGAGGAGTGACAAAATAAAATCTTCGAAAACCTAACTCTGGCTAATGGTGGAAAACTTAGAAAGGAGGAGGAGTTGCTTTGGAAAACAGACTCATACGACTCCACGTGTAAATACGTACCACATATCTTTGATTGAGGGTCCTGTCTTATATACCACTGTAAACCTATCATGAACAGAGAGCCCAATACATTGTAGGTGCTCCCTGAATATTTGTGAATTGATTTCAAAGAGAGAGTAAGGGGACCTAGAGAAAGAACTATTATACAATGACACATAAGTCTTTGTTAAAGTAAATTTATTCTCAAGAGAGGTCTTCGGCCTCCTTCAATCACTGCATGCCTCTCCTAGGACTTAACACAATTATAAGATTATTTGTATTATTCTGTATTATTATTCCAATATATTCTATATTATTATTGTATGTTTCTCTCCTACTTGAATACAAATTCCAGAAGGCTAAATACTATATCTGCTCACCCAACTTGACACTGAGTGCACTGCTTTGCACATAGTAGGTACAAAATTGAATGCACTGAAGTACAACTGTGGTTTATATTCTTTTCTAATGAAGCACTGAAGAAGTAACAGTGTCATACACAGAAATCAGAATTCCCTTTGACAAAGGTAAAGATATCCAGACAATTATTTGGCCAAACACGGCTTTAACTGTATAAAATGCACAGAAGTCACTGGACAAGTCATGCAAGGGTACTGATCAAACTGATCAAACTATCCTCCCCACCCAACACCTGCCAATCCATAAGACTGCTCCCTTAGAAGCTCAGACATGCATTAGGAGTTTCCTAATGGCTCTAGCTATAAGTGTATCAGATTAATACTGTATTTTCCAGAAAGCAGTATATCTTCCAGGGTTCTAGAAGAGACAGAAAATTACCATGAAATGACATATATTAACACACCCAGTAAAGTACCTGGCAGGTAGGGGACCCACAACACTTGATAGTCGTTGTTGTGTTTGTGTTCTTTTATTTTTAAGTATTGTTAAAAATCACATGTCCTTTTGTAAAATGATCCCAGGTGAGTTTTAGAATCAGAAACCACAAGATAGGCTGGATATGCCACTCAAAGCAAAAAAGAAAGAGAATACAGATATCACATATGGTTGTTATAGCAACTGAAAGTGTATCTGATCTCATTGGCCCCACACTTTGCCACGATCCTGTTTTCAGATAAATAACCTCTGGTTTTTCTTTTAAGTTGTTCATCAGGGTGAAAGTAAACTGCGGCCTCTGTTTAGGAAAGACTGAAGTCCTAGGGGAAAATAGAAAAAGAGACAGACGGGCTGAGATCAAGAAGGCAGAAGCCAGAAATCTGTTTATGCAAAACTTATGGGGGCATTTTTCATTAGACTTGTCATAGGAGTGGCTGGTGAACCTGTATACAATGAGAGTAGAAAGAATCCTGACTGGTCTTCATGCAAATGATCTGTTAAAATCTTACAACTCAAAAGGGAATGAGAGAATAGAATACAAACAATAAATCATTACTTTTTCTGATCCAATCTAGGGTTCCACACAGCCTTCAGTGAAAACAGAATGCATCAAGTCCAGATTGAGTCAAAGCTGGAGAGCAGGGGGTTTTGCTGGACAAATTTGATTGCCAACATCAGGAGCATGCCAAACAGACTTCAGTCGCAGGCTGTGTGATCGCACTATTCTAGTTCTAGGGAATCACAAGTGCTGCGGTCAGAGGGCGGAGCGGAGACCTCAGGGTTTGGGGTGCAGGTGAAAGAACTGAAGCTCAGAGAGGGAATGTGACTTGTTCACAGCTGGTAAGTGAGGGGGCCCAATTAATAATAACTAACACAAGATGCTGAGATACAGCAGACAGTGCTTGACACACCTTGTACATAATCCTGCAGTCATTGTGCCTGCCTTTATTACAATGCCCGTGTTATATATGAGCAGACAGAGACATGGGAGGTTAAGTGTCATGTTCAAGATGACCCAGCGACTAAAGAGGGATGTCGGGATTCAGGTCCGTGCCATCTGACCTCAGGGTTCATTTCTCTTAGCCTCTTTGCAACACTGCCTCTCCTCAGGAACTGCTGAGTAAGCCACTCAGCGATTTGTCCTTGCCCTGCCTCCAAATAGAAATAGATGCGAGGTCAAGTTTCTAATAAAACACTAATGTTTGCTTGGCCTTTCCATACACCCACTAATCCAGTGTACACTGGCTGCTCCCTTATGCTCCATGGAGCCTCCCCCTTTCTTTCTTTGCATTTGCAGAACAAACTTGGGAGAACCAATCAGTTCCACCTAGCTCTATTTGGGAACAACTTCCCTTCAAATCACTCCATGAGACAGGGCTAAGACCATGGTCTAGCCACCTCTCTTAATGAAAGACCATGCCCAGTGGTCCAGCCTGGAAAGTAAGGGTTCATCAACAGAATCCGGGACTTTGTGGTTTCGGGGCTCCTGCTGTCTCCTGCCAGGGACTTCCTGTGTTCTGTGGTTACCAGCCTGGCCCCTCAGTCATCATTCCTTGAGCCTGGGAGCCAAGTAGAGGAGGAGAAGGCTGGGAGGTGGGACGGGCAGAGAAGATGGAGTAGACCTTGGCTGTTGCATGGGTGATAGATGATGCAGGTTTTGAGGAAGTTGTGAACCCACTGTGCTGAGTCCCTACCTCACTCAGGCCCCCCAACTCAGTCCCTAGCCATTCTTGCCCTAGAGGAGTTCCTGAAATTGTTTCCTTCCCTGGATGTCAGGACATACCATTCATTCTGTCTGGACTACATTCCCCCTAAGCCGAATTTTGCTCCTTCATAGTTTCTTCTACCCTACTAGTTTAGGTTTAACTTGCTTTCTATGTGCTTGTAAAGAATGAATCACAACTGTAACAATATTGCTCTTGACAAAAATGTTCATGGAAGCACTATTTGGCCCCAAACTGGAAACCACTCAAGCACATACTATGGGGAGAATGGACAGATAAATGGGAGTTTATTCACACTGTGGAATACTATATAGCAAGAAGAAGGAACGAACTACTACTATATGGAATAACATGGGTGAATGTCACAAAAGAAGCCAGTTACAAAGAGTGTGTATGGTATAGTTCCATTTATATAAAGTTCAAAACAGATGACTTTAATTTTTTTTTTGCCTTTAAGAGTAATATAGTGATTACCCCTGGAAGGTAGTGACTAAGAGAGAGCACAGGGCATTTTGGGGTACTAATAATATTCTATTTCCTGATCTAAGTGCTGGCTACACAAGCACACTAACTCTGCGAAAGTGTACCATTTGTGATTTGTGTGTGTTATACTTAAGTAATTTTTTTACCAAGAAAAAAATCAATACTGTTCTGCACTTGACATCTTTCTCTACCCACTAAGCTCTGATTTCTATGAGGGCAGGGGCCATGAACATTCAGTTCACTACAGGACCTCTGTTTCCTATTATTATGCTCCCAGAATATAATGAGCTCTCGCATATGCTTGTTGAGTGAGGTATGGAATAAATGGATAAATAGTTTCCTTTCAATTCTCATTATCACCAAAGTAATCAAAACTATAATCACCTCTATCAGGTCTTGATATCTGAAAATTTTCAGGGCAAAAGTCACATTTGCTTGTTACTGTTGAATCTCCTGTTTCTCGTATGGTCCCTAGTGCATAATAGGTGCACAATTAATATTCTTTAAAATAAAAGAACAAATGGTTGTCCTCCTAAACTATCTCTCAACCTCCATAATTATTTCTGAACTTTAAGCCTGATCACTCTTATTTTAATGCAGCTGTGTTTAAGTCACTTTTTATTAAAAGTATTTACCTATCCTTAATGCCCATGAGAGAAAGGTAACACTTAGTGTCCAGGATCCAAACTATCTTTGCAAATCTATTGTTGATTATTCTTCATGAGGCTCCATCTTCCCACAGACAATGTCTTTCTCCTTCCCAACCTCCCCTGCCTGGCTCAATCCTCAGTAACCATAGTTGCCTGCAAACTCCTTCCAAGGTTGATGGTCTACACTACTCACCAACTTTTACCAGTCCCTCCTTTTAAGATGAGCAAACAGAAACATCAATTCATATTTTTACTTCTCAAGCAGACCGGGCACACTCTGAGAACAATGTACTTCTTTTTAAATCTTAGAAATGACTTTTAACAGTAAAGGTCCCCAGGACAATCTGATTGATTGTTCATGGGCACACTTCAACATGATCAAAGCACATCCTGAAATTTTAGAAGACTCTCCATTGAAACCAAAGAGCATAGTTTGAGCAACAAACATGTGCCCAGCTCCTGAGATGTGGAAAGCTTAATTACATGCTCTGTGCTGGCTTTCAATACAGACTGACCCTCATGAAGAGGCTAGACAAGTGTTCACTGCTACAAGATCTAGTCCTAGGGCCAAAAGTGTTCCTTCCCTAGACTTCCCACTCTTTTCCTTTTCTCAAGCCACACAAGACATAGCTTTGTATGAGAGAGAAATTCCTTCGGTGCCAAACACATGAGGGTAAACAAAATCCATCTCCCCTGGCAAAATTTCTCCAATCTAATTTGTGTAATTACCTATCTCCCTAATGATGTGCTTGTTTACAGATTAAAGCTATGAATCTAAGCACAGAAATAAGATTAAATCTTATGAATTAAATTCTCATTTGCTGAAATCATGTGGATATTCTTTATTTAAAAGAAATTGCAGGTAGAAAGGAGGGCATTTAAGTTACTGGTGGTAGAAAGACATATACAAACATAATTTTTAAAATTAGAAACCAAGCTGGTAACAGGCAGAGGTGTACACTTAATTTTAACCTTGCTGATGTAAGATGAGCTTATCTGGAAAGCCTGGTGGGTGTGGGAGGAGCCAAAACAAAATATAATTCCCATTATTTTTGTTTATGCTTGCAAAATCTTTCCAAATAAAGTAAGGACACCTAGACCCTGTGGTCTACTCTTGAAATCAACTGGTGACTTAGCAGTGAACTCCTAGTAAGTCCTGGGAGACACAAATGAGAGGGCAAGGAGGAGAGAGGGAGAGAAAGAAAAAGAAAAGACAGAGGCACACATGGAAAGTAGACCCTTAAAGGTACAGTGAGGTCCCCACGCACATACACCAAGACTTAGGAATTCGTGAAGCCTGTATGCACGAGGTTGTTCCATCGCCATCCAGAACAGAAAATGTAACCCTTCTTGTGGCCTAGTCTTTTGGCAGGATTTTTTTTTTTCGGAACTATTTCTAGTGATTGCACAGTCCTTTATGAGAAACGTGGAGTCACCAAGAAATGCCCAGACATAAAACTGAAAATTATAACTGGCCGGTAGTCAGAACCTCCTCACACCTGACCAAGCACAAAATGCTTCAGGTGTGTTCTCTCATTTGTCTCTCAGAACACTTCTGTGGGGTCACCATCGTCAGCCCCATTTTGAATGCGAAGAAACTGAGGGGTAAAATGTCCAAGGTCACCTGTCTGGTAAAAACTAGACCTAAGATGCAAACCTGTTTGTGGGCCTCTAGGGATTTTCTCTTCCTCTCTCTCTCTCTCTCTCTCTCTCTCTCTCTCTCTCTCTCTCTCTCTCTCTCTCTCTCTCTTAGTTCCAGAGGTAGAATTTAGTGATTTATCAGTTGCACATAACACCCAGCTCTCATGACATCAAGTGCCCTCCTCGGTGCCCATCACCCAATTACCCCTGCTCCCCGCTGTCCTCCCCTCCAGCAACCCTCAGTCTGTTTCCCAGAGTTCAGTGTCTCTTATGGTCTGCTTCCCTCTCAGTTTTCATCTTATTTTATTAGTGATTCTCTTAACCACTGCATTTCACTCCTGCATTTCAACGAAGGCAATGCCAAAGCAGCATTCATATTAACCTAGTAATAAAACAATCTCAATCTTGATTTAAGAGTCATTCACAACTTTCAGTTCCCTGACATTTGAAAAGAAAATGAGTGTATAGTTGTGTTTGTCTGAACATACACTAAATATCTCAAGCTTAGGCAACCAAATTTCCTTGTGAAATCTGCAAAGCTAGATTTACTGCCATCATAATTCTTTTATACATATCGATTCCAGCAACACAGGTTTTCAAAGAGGTCTTTAAAAGTGTGCTATGTTAAGAAGCTCACCACCTATGTTTTCTTCTAGAAGTTTCATGGTTTCTGGTTTTACACTCAAAGCTTTAATCCACTTTGAGTTAATTCTGTAGTCTACATAGCAGTACACTTTCATTCTTTTGCACCTGGCTGTCCAGTTCTCCCAATACCACTTATTGAAGAGACTGACTGTCCTTTCCCTTTTGTATATTCTTTTCTCCTTTGTCATAAATTAGTTGACCATATATGTGTAGGTTTATTTCTGGGCTCTCTATTCTGTTCCATTGATCCATGTACTTATTTTTATGCCAGTACTATAATGTTTTGATTATTACAGCTTTGTAATATATATATATATTTTTTTGATCGGACTCCAAAGGCAATGGCAATGGAAGCAAAATAAACACATCAAACTAAAAAGCTTCTACACGATGAAGGAAACCATCAACAAAATTTAAAAGGCAAACTTCTGAATGGGAGAAGATATTTGTAAATCATATATCTTCAAAGGAGCAAATATCCAAATATATAAAGAACTCAGATAACTCAATAACAGTAACAACAAAACCCATGCAATAAAAAAAATGTCAGAGGATCTGGATAGACATTTTTCCAAAAAAGATATAAGATGGCCAACAGACACATGAAAAGTTGCTCAACATCACTCATCTTAGGGAAACACAAATCAAAACTCCAATGAGATATCATCTACAACTGTCACAATGGCTTATCATCAACAAGAAAAGAAATAACAAGTATTATTGGAGAGGTTATGGAGAAAAGGAACCCTTGTACACTGATGGTAGGAATGTAATTAGGTAGAGCTACTTCATGTGGGGGTTCATTAAAAATTAAAAATAGAACTACCATATGATCCAGTTATTCCACTTTTGACTATCTGAAGAAAACAAAAATGCTAATTTGAAAAGATATATACACCCCTACATTAACTGCAGTATTATTTTCAATAGTCAAAATATGGGAACAGACCCAAGTGCCCATCACTGAATGAACAGATAAAGAAATCATGATATATATACAATGGAATATTATCTAGCCATAAAAAAGAATGAAACCTTGTCATTTATGGTAACATGGATGGACCCTGAAGGTATCAAGTGAAATAAATCAGAGAGAGAAGACAAATATCTAAGATTTCACTTATTTGTGGAATCTAAAAAACAAAACAAACAAAGCAAAACTGATCACCAGACTTACTGTGGTGACACTTTGTATGTGGTGTTATGCAATATCAAATTACATTGTACACCTAAAACTAGTGTAATATAATATACCAATTTTTACTTCAATAAATAAATAATGAAAATAAAAAATGTGCTATGTGAAAAGCTGTTAAAATTCAAACTTCTAACTTTATGACATGCAGTTTTGCTGTCAGCAATCATTTCACACTATCATTTTTGTGCTTTGCTTCTTTGTGGTTGACTTTTAAGTGTTTGAGTTTTCAAACAAATGAGCACATATTCATTTTTATTGGACCATGTTGTCACACACTGAGCTAAAGCTCTGAATGTTCTCAGTGAATGCCTATAATGTTACTTTTAAAGTGAAATGCATTCTACAACTGTTTTTAGTAGAAAAGTCTTCTGTTATAAAGGTCTACTACCTCATCGACCTCTGTGATAGGGAAAAAATGATATATATGCACATATATACATATTCCTGCAACTAATGATTTTCAAGACATCTCTAGCTACATCCTCTCAAGAGGTCTTTCAATGTCCCAACAGGTAACATACATGGCACTTATTTTGGCCTGGCACTGCTCAAAACACTTTGCATGTATTATCTCTGGTAGGACTCAAGTGAATCCTATCAGGTGGATGCAATATTAGTTTCATTTTAGGGGTGACAAAACTCTCTTAGAGAGATTAAATGACCTATCCAATGTTGCCCAACTAAGAAACAGCAGACCTAAGAATGCAAACCCAGTCCAAATTACACCACCAGTGTTTTGAACCCTTTGTAAAAAAATCAAGAGCAACCACTGAAGTCCTTCACAGCATAATTAGTTCTGTTTCTGCAGTTTTCAGATCTCTCATCTGTAAAATGAGGGCATCAGAGGGAACGACCTCAGAGATCTTTCTGCTTCGTAAGGGACCCAAGAGTTAACCACACTCAATTACCAAAATCAGACTGGTGGAAAAAGCAAGGAATGGAAGTATCTAGCAAAATCCCCACGTGCACTCAAACTGAGCTCCTAAGCATCTGTCCCTATCATCCTTTGGGCAAACTTTCATCTTGCCCAAATTTCCAGAGATGGACATCATGGAGGGGAGGGGCACAACTATGTTATTTAATATTAGAACAAATTAATATTATTACTGTCTCTTCTAGGTAAAAACATAAAACTTCAACATTTCCTCTCTAAGCCAATAGTTAGCACTGTTACAATTCTCCAAGCCAGAACAAGCTGAGAAAGTATGCAGTGTGCCCAACAGGGATTATTGGACTATTTTTTCAAGAAGGTGGTAGTTATATAATGCAGACTTGCTTTGGGGCAGAGCTCAGATCATTAACTCAAAATTGTTCCTGGCTCTTTATCACGTAATGCAAAAAAGTTATTATTACTGTTTCTTGTCTGTGTGCATGAAGAAGTCCTGGGTAGTGTGGAGTGGTGACGGGCTTGGGGCAGAGGAATCCCTTGGGCTCTTCCTTAAGGGCTTAATTGGGTCTATTTTAGGGGCTGGCTGTAGTGACGAGGAGTTTTTGCCTTTGATCACAACTCCCCAGGTGCCTGGCTTTATGCTGAACACAGGAGCTTCCCCAAAGGGGTCTCGGTGGCAGGTCCCACACTCGGGGAGCTATGCTGAGGCAGCAGTGTCACTTTCTGTCTTCAACGCCATCCCATTGACTTCACTGAACAGAGCACTATAAAAAACACCAGTGTTCACCTTCCTGAAAAATAGCCCCGTTCTTCCCCCCTGACTTCAATACGGTCCTTGACAACTGAACACCCTTAAATGAAGCTTAATTCTACAGAGACAGAAAAGATGGTGAAGGAGGAAAAGAGATCGGACACCTTGTATTATCCTCCCCTGCTTTTGTCTTCCAAAGCTTCCCCATTCGACTTGGGGAAAATAGATCCTGGGGTAGCCCTCTCATTTCCTGTCTCCCCTGGGGGCATTCTCCATTGTTCTGTGGTGTTACAATGTAGCAGAGGTTTGGGAGGAGGAAAGATATTAAAATGTGAGCCTGGGAGATAAGGACTCTAGGCGAGTTCCCACTGGGGATTACTTTCATGAATCCTACTGCAGATTGTGCAGGAAGCTTGGATTTTGTGGCATAGAAAACCTGCAATGCAAGAGGCAGCGGAAACCATTAGTGCTGTTCTTACAAAAATGTCCTACCATGCTCAGAAGAAGGCATTTTCAATCATCTTCATTAGCTGACATTGCTCAAGCGTTAGCATGAGGAGAGCACTGCATTAAACATGGAGACTAGAGGAAAATAGATAACATCTGTTTGATAAAGCTGCTTAAAATTAATTTGAATATTTATTAAACACCACTTGTATGCTCAGCAGATTTATCCACAGCCTATATTTATATACTATCTGTGCAGTGACCTATATTAAAATGTCTTAGCATGGTCCAAATCTATACTCTCTAACCCTGCAAAGTCTTCTCAATCATCAGTACTTCAGTGTAAATTCCAGTTTCACCTGTGGCTCCTCTCCCAGCTCTTCCTAAATACCATTTCAAATCCTTCTTATCACTAGATCATAAGTAGGATCACATTTATAAGTCTATAGAATGGACGAGACCTTTGTTATTGCCCAGTCTGGCATTTCCATTTCGGAAGGGAGAACATAAGCCCAAAGAACTAAAATGACTCATATTAGGTACTCAGAAATTTGTGGCGAACTAGGGCCACACCCAGGCACCCGGAATCCTACCACACAGGCCTCCCTCTAGCTGGCTTCAGCATTGCGGAGGTAATATGTATTATGTTTCCAAAGACAAAGGCTAAGGTCGTAACAGACGAAAGATATCACTATTGATCACACACATTTTGTGACACGCTGTGTGTGTTGGCCTTGCCCTCTGTAGTGTTACCTTGAAAAGTACATGTGAAAGTCACAAGGCACCATCAGCATCCATAGGCAGCACTCAGAGGTTCACTCAGTGCCTCACAAATGGACTCTGTGGACGAGTGAGTCCTACAAGGAGCTTTCCAACCGTCCCGTTTCTCCAATGGTTCCTCCATCCAATTTATTGTCACCATATTTCTTCTTCCAAACTGAATTGCTGATCATGTCACTCCATCGTATGTTCAGAATGCATCCCAAGTTCTTCGGTTCGGTTTGCAAGACCCTTCAGGATACGATGCTAGTTTTCTCCTCTGGCCTCATCTCCTTCCCCCGCCTTCCACATAGTGCTGGTGGCTCTCCCTTCTCTTCATGGCCTGTTCCCTCTGGTGCCTCTGAGCTGTCACGTGAGCCAATCCTTTCACAAGAAGCATGTTCTCTTCACTGCTTCACCTGAAAATTCCTATTCATCCTTTAATTTACCAAGGACATAATATGTTACCTCTTCTTGGAAGTCTTTGCTGACGTCATCACCTCAGCCACCACCCTTCTGAATGGATTCTTCTCCTCTGTAAGTACCTGCATATTGCACTTACCAAAAGTATTTTAAGTATGTATCTTACCCCTTAGACTGTGAGTCACTTGAGAAGAGGACTACTTCTGTATTCTCAGCCCTACCAGAAAATTAAGCACATGGAGGGTTTATGTGATGCTACAACAAAAGGCAAGGAGTTAGTAAATATAAAACAAAACCAGGAGGCAACACAGTCCATATATTCAACTACTACTCTCTCCTTCTTCTTAGTAAGCCTTTACTGACCACACATGATGTCCCTGAGAATCAGAACCATCAGTTACAGAGCTAGGCACACATTGGCAACATGTCATCATATAAAGGGATACACCCGTGTGGAGATTGCCTGAGTTTAATAGGCCACAATCCTGCAGCTAACTTGTCTCTGCCAAACACATAAGCACCCCTGGCCTTGCCCAGGTGGGCATGCAGCAGTGAGGGACTGAAGCCCGGTGCCAGAGCTAGGTTCAGCACTGCTTCACAGGGGACAGCTCCCCCTGATGAATTCCTCCACACTCCTCTCCCCACTCAGCAGTTTTCCTCTAACCTGTGCAGGTGTGGTAACAATTTTTGAGAAACGATAGCTTCACAGAGGGGACAAAGGCATTTTGCATTCAGTTGCTTGCCTGCATTTTTTACAGGATTATAAGGATATATATGTGACAAATAACCACACCACCCCTTGAAAAAGAGGGGGGGGAAATAAATGGTTACGTCAATATGCCAAGACTGTCTATAGAGCCTCTTTTAAAAAATTAGACTATCAGGGTGCATGGTGCTGTTTAAACGACCTCCCTCTTCAGCAAGGTGGTGATAATCTCTGTCTTCCTGTGAATAAAGGAGGAGGTATGAAAGCATTCTGATTTCTCTGCTCATATCCATCACCAAAGAATGTGATAAACACCAGTGTGAGTGGGAGGTGGTGTTAAAACATGGGCAAGCAGTGAATAAAGCAGATTGTTTGGTAGGAAAATCTTGGGCAAACACATTAGGCATTTCTGGCTGGTACAAGATATTTGAACTACCAGGAATAGTGAAGTGAAAGGTGCTGAATTAAATCACCTACAAGAAAATGAGGAGATGGGAGAAAGGCCAGAAACCAGCAACTTATGGGAAGGAAACATTTTGTCAGTCATCCCAGACGGGCATATTGCAGAAATGGTCTTGTCTAAAGGATGTGAAACTCATTTACTATCCTGGTTTTCTGTCTGGACTGCAGTCTAAATATTGCATTTTAAGAAACTCTATCCAACAAAAAATCACTGTGCAGGAAAATTAAGTAGCATGCACCAAGTGTTTTAACAAAGAAAAAGAGAGTAGGTCTTAATTAGAAACCCACAATTTTGCAAGCAATTTAGCATAAATAAAATGTAAGCAGACCTAAAAATAAGGAAGTCCATTAAAGGCACAAAAATGTTAGCTATAGGGTAGTTTTAATAATAAATCAAGGTCAGACAATTCAAATGTGTTCTGATTGAATTAGGGCCACTTAGCTGTTAGGATGAAATATAGCCATTGCATACAACACTATCTAGTTTAAACAGTCCCTGATTTAGAGAAAGAAATCAAGGACTGCCTAAACAGAAAGGAGCATTCTCCAAGTAAGAGTAGGAACAGAACTACTGCAAGAATAAAGAACTCCAAGCTCTTTGCTAAGTAACTTTCACTTTAGGTCCACTTTTTTTTTTTTTAAGATTTTATTTATTTATTTATTTGAGAGAGAGAAAGAGAGAGAGAGTGCATGTGCACACGTGCAAGCAAGGGGGAGGGGCAAAGGGAAAGGAAGAAGCAGACTCCCCGCCTTGCAGGGAGCTGGACATGGGGTTCAATCACAGGTCCCTGGGATCATGGACTGAGTTTAACCGACTAAGCCACCCAGGTGCCCAGCTCTACTTTCATTTCAGTGTTACAGCTACTATTGCATTTGAAATACTTTTATCATTTTCCCCCATCTATAGAGAAAATGTTTGCTTAATCACATAACTGGGGCAAGCAGTTTTGTTTCCATAAAAAAGCAGCCCTATAGTTTTATTATATATTTATATAATAGAATTTGCCTCAAACTCAGAAAACAAAGCAGAGACACTGAATGAGTTGGTCCAGCTATAAGTATGGCTTTATAGATGATTTAGATATGAAGGCAGAAGCAGAGATATGTATTTATAAATGTCCTTCACACACACACACCTATGCACCAACATTAAGTTGCCAAAGTCCATGACAAATAGAACCCCTAAGTGTTTATATATCTCTAGACAAAGACTTCCGTGAACACATTATTTTAGCCATGACAACCAAAACTCTACCTGTTGCCTAAAAATGTTCACCTCATTTTAAAAAAATGTTTCTCCCACAATTTTTTTTTCAATTAACTCCTAAGGAATGAGTAAGTTCTGGGAGTTCTGAAAAAGGCTAACTCTCAAAAGGGGTCCAGGATTGCAATCTCTTAAAGTCTACAGAGAGTCTGTGGATAGACCATCAAGCTCTAAGCACATGGAGGGTCAAGACAATTACTGGTTTAATCATGAACAAATGCCCAATGTCTGGCACATGCCTGACATGTATTAGGCACATAATAAATAACGATTTACTACCTGAACAAGCTGAAGCTACTTAAAGATGAAATGTCATGGTGTTCCAGATGCAGTAAGCTATAATGGCAAAGAGCTGAGCTTTTTAAACCATAACTATCTGGATTAAAATCCCAATTCTACCTTCTGCTCTCCTAGTGACCTTGGGAGGGTTATGTAACCTCCCATTTTTCAGTTTCTTATTTCTAAGATGGGGAAAATGACACTGCCTACTTCCTATTGCTGATACGTGCCTTACCAAGAATTGTGCCTGGCACACTGGAAACAGCCAGTAAGTGTTGGTTATCATTTTATCAACCTTTTCCTAAGTCCTCAATACACAGCAGTCCTTGCCCACCTTTAACTGAATTCCCACTCTGTCCAGAGTGGACATGGGAAATCCACCAACCGTCAACCTACCCTTTTGGGTAAACGTGCCTGAAAAAAAAAATGTCTGCTTAATCTGTAATCTTTTCTCATTGTTACGGTGCGATCAGTTCAGTCCCTTATCACAAATGCAATTTTATCTTTCACAGTGCAATACGTCCTCACCATTTCTCAAACGCTCTGGCCTTGCTGAGACTTCTGTATCATGGGGACCGGTTCTCAATCCAGCTCCTTAAATTAGGAGCATGAAGTTATTTTCTCCCTCAGGCCTGAGGCAATGCTAGCCCCTACCAGCCATCAGCACATCCTGGCAGCGAGAACATCAGACTTCATTAAGACACAGCCCTACCCTCCTGCAACGAGGATGCTGTGACTCCAACACAATTTGATTTATTTGGTTTGAATCTATTCTTTCTCTCTCAATCTCTCTTTCTGTCTGTCTGTCTGCCTGTCTAATTTTGTATAATTTTATTAGAATTATCTGGGTGAGGCAATCCAGATAGTTTATATTTCATGAATGAGGAGAGTGAAAAAATATCCAGGCAACCCAACATTATGGTGTCTCAATGTTGACCAGTAATCTTCCCTATCAAAAAAATCCAATGAAAGGATCCTATACTGCTTTAATGTTCTGATATTTTAATTTTTAAAGGTTTATTTAATGGAGAGAAAGTGTGGGGGGCAGAGGGAGAGAGACAACCTCCAGAAGTCTACCCACCGAGTGTGGAGGCCAACACAGGGCTCAGCCTCAAGACCCTGAGATCATGACCTGAGCTGAGATCAAGAGTCAGATGCTTAACCAACTAAGCCACCCAGGTGCACCGAGTTTTTTGATATTTTAGAGTACACTTATCAAGTATCTCCTGTGTGCCAAATACTGGTATATAAAAATGAATGGGATGGAGACTTGTCCATTGATTAGAATACAAGCCAGTGCTTGGAGAGAGGCATGAAGAGAGTAACTTGGGCCATAAGATCTCTTCTCATAAAATTCAGCTGTCTCTTCTTCTTGGAAGTATTGGAGAAACTGTCACCAACAAGGTGATATCCAAGCAAGGACTTAAAAATGAAATAGACTTAATTGGGCAGAACCACGGCTGATTAAGTTTCTAAGCAAAGGAAATAGTGTGACCAAAGGGAGAGAAACAGAGAACAAAAGGTCCACACTGGGACTGAGCATTTGCGGTGGCTAGCAGTATGCATGTCTCTGAGGCAAGAGAACCAGGGTCAAGCGACCACGCTCAAGTCCGCCCGCAGATGACAACTTCAGGATCTTCATTCTCCTGCCCCACTGCTCACATGCGCTCCAAATCCTCAATCAGGGGACGGAAAACCTTTCTCAGAAAGGGGACGAGGATAAATATTTTAGACTTTATGAGCTATACAATCTCTGTCATAACGACTCAACTTTGTCATTTTTTCAACTTTGTCATTTTTGCACAAAAACAGCCATACATAATATATAAATAAATGAGGGCTGTGTTCCAATAAAACATATCAAATAATTTTCAGGGGTCACAACCTATTCTTTTTATTTTTCTCAGCCATTTAAAAATACAAAAACTATTCTTATCTTGTGGGCCATACAAACCCAAGACGTAGGTCAGATTTGGTCCATGCATCATTGTTTGCCAACCCTGCCTTAAAAAACTTACCTCAAATCCCACATGTAAAAGAAAGATAAATTAATCCCTCTCCCTCAAATGGTAATGTAAGTGCTGCTTCTTTACAGATATTTTCAAGACCTACATTTATCTGTTTATTTATGCATTTATCTTCTAAGATTTTATTTAAATTCAAGTTAGTTAACATTTAGTGTAGTGTTAGTTTCAGGAGTAAAATTTAGTGATTCCTCACTTACATACAATACCCTGTGCTCATCACAAGGTCCCTCCTTAATGCCCAGCATTCATTTAATCCCCCTGCCCACCTCCCCTCCAGCAACCCTCAGTTTGTTCTCTACAGTTAAGAGTCTTTTATGGTTTGCCTCCTTCTCTGTTTTTATTTTTTATTTTATTTTATTCTTCCTTTCCTTCCCCTATGTTCATCTGTTTTGTTTCTTAAATTCCACATGTGAGTGAAATCATATGGTATTTGTCTTTCTCTGACTTATTTCACTTAACATAATACCCTCTAGTTCCATCCTCATCATTGTAAATGTCAAGATTTCATTCTTTTGCTGGCTGACTAATATTCCATTGTAATATATATATATATTATATATATATGGAGAGAGAGAGATTTAGCAGCAAAGAGAAAAAAAGAAAGTGTTCATCTTCCATGCACTGGACATGCCGTGAAAGATTTTAACTGGTATGGTACTGAGCAACTTATTTGGAAACACTTCGCTGCAAAAGGCATCCCAACTGACATATATTACTTTCCTAGAAGCAAGGCAGCTGTTCTTCATCCACAGTCCTTTCCTTCCTTAACAGTTGGCCAGTGTCTCAATCAGCATTCAGCAAGCAGTTAATATTTGCCCAGAGCTACTGAATTAGAGTGCTTCAAAAAGGAGTCCAGATCTGACGGCCCCTGAGATACTGTGTTTTCTGACTTCTCATTTCGTTCTCAGGATGTGTTACTCTGATTTGATACCCATAATAGGATGCACATCTTAACTGGGATGTGCCTCACATTGGGATGTGCCCACACTGACCCTCACATGGTGGAAAGGGCAAGGGAGTTCCTCAGGTCACTTTTATGAAGGCACTAACCACATTCATGAGGGTTCCATCCTCATGACCGCATCACCTCCCAAAGGCCCCAACTGGTAACACCATCACTTTGGGGGTTAGGCTTCTACACATGAATGGGGGGTGTGCATTCAGACCACGGTAGAGTTCATCTTACTCTTCAGGGACAGTCACTTATATGCCTCAGGTCTTATTTATTATCAGCTGAAAAGCACATTCCCAAGTCGTTTCTGTCTGAAAATGATGAAATCCCTGAGTCACTGAATTGACTACAGTAGCACAAAAAGCTAGGCAAAAATTCCTTAATCACAATACCCCAAACCCAGAGCTGAACCGTGTAACATCATCTTAAACCACAGTCTGATTGAGAGTCCTGTACATGGGAAGGGTAGAACTCAAAGACCAGGGAAATGTCCTTTCAACCCCTCATGGGCTGGTGAACCAGGGCTAAGAGCACATGCTCCCTCTATCTCGGGCCATGCCTTTCCTCAATTGTTACTTCCTTTTTCTTTTTTCTTCTTTGTGTCTAGGAAGGAAGAAAAGGGGCCAACAAATTAAAGGCGAAATTTATTCTTTGGGATTTTCCTATATATTTATATATGTTCTGTCTTCTATTTGCAAGGCATACTAGTTCAGTATGCATGACACTGATATGCAATACTCTATGGCATTCTCTTAGGGCCTTGAATCATACTGCAATCCTAATGGGTGATCATCCAACTCATCCTAATGTACCCACCTCTCCATATTGATTTGGGAAGCATATCCAAGAATATGACAGAAACACCCACTTTTAAATCTTTAAAAGCAGAAACTTACAAAATAACTGAGAGAAAAATCCCATCATTGCTTAATCAAATTCTCCTGTGAATAGAGAAGACAGCAATAAGATTTTTTGTATGTGTGTATGTGCATCTGTGCACATGTGTGTACAAGCACACATGGGTATGCAAAGATTGAGGGAAAAATTTTTCCTTTTGGGAAAATCAGGTTCCTTTGGTCAGTGTGAGGTCAAGCACTTAATAGGACTTTTTAAACTGGGCAGTCCAATCTGATATTTAAACATACTGTAAGCCTTGGTTCCAAATATCTTGGGCTAAGTGATGATGAAGAAAGAGAATACCATCCCTGGTCACAGTTTGTTAACTATGCTAACAACCTAAAATGGATCCAAGACCTAAGATTTGGGGAGTTTAAAATAGGCAGGACTGGCCTTTCCTCCTGTCCAGTCCTATTCTGTCTGCGAAACTCCTCATCTTGTATAAAGACCAGCTTAAATGTCACCTCCCTTTAAAGCCTTTCCTCCCACTCTTGGGAAAAATTAGTTGTTCTCCACTCATCTTTCCTCCCATAGCACTTTGCACAAAACTCTATTACAGCTATTATGCACTTATCATTCTAAATTGCAATTTATCTGTTTATGTGTCTGTCTATTTCCACCAGAATACGCACCCTCAAGGGTAAAGGTCGGGTCTTATTCATCTTTGTATTCTCAGCACTCAGCACAGTGCTGACACAATAGCCACTTAAAACATGTTTTAGTATTTTTATTATTAAAGAAATGCATGCCCATGTTAAAAATTCAAAACAGCACAGACTGGTATAAAAGGAAAGGTTAAAAGTTGCCTCTCCACCATCCAAAGCATCGGTTCCATTTTCCACAGGAAATCACTCTTAAGACATGCTTAAAAATGCATAGACACTACATGCACCCCTTCTACCCCACACCCAACTAACCAACATGCATGACTCTCAAAACTGCACACGTGTCCCACACCCAACTAACCGACATGCATGACTCTCAAAACTGCCCACGCGTGAGATTGGCCGCCTCGCTGGCAACACAGCAGGGCTGGGGATGAGCCCCCTGCCCCAGGGCAATGGCCAGGGAAGTGCTGTCCCTGCAGGGCAAGGGCGCCATCAGACTAGGACTCAGCTCTACTTCACAGTCTTGGAGTTCACGGTGAGTTCTCTGCACTCACTAACACATTTCCTCTCTACTTCATCTTACTCTTTTTCTGTGATCAACTCCAGTGTTTCCATGCCTCTTATAATTCTGT
Organism: Ailurus styani; assembly: GCA_002007465.1. Lineage (NCBI taxonomy): Eukaryota > Metazoa > Chordata > Mammalia > Carnivora > Ailuridae > Ailurus > Ailurus styani. Next base: position 462,663 of record LNAC01000589.1, read on the forward strand.
CTTTTTTGTCTCTCCATCTGCCTTTCTCTGTCTCTGGTCTGTTTATTGCCTCATCTTTTCTTCATCCTCCTCTCTCTTGGTCTACTTCTGCTGTCTCTGTGTTGCTGTCTCTCTCTGCCTCTGCCAGGATCTCATACTGTCTCTCCCTCTCCCTCTTACTTTTCCTTGCTCAGCAGCTCACTGCTTCTACTGTCTCTCTGGCTCATTCCTGCATTTCTTTTTCTCTTTCTGTTCTGGAGATGTTCTTCCACTCAGCTCTCACCATCAGTGACCACCGTTACAGCACTATCGAACATTCCACTTTTGAGAGTAGGGACTTAAGTGCTGTACATCAGCGCTTAAGCCGCTCTGAGCACACGGAGATACAGAGGGATGCACACATCTATTACGTACACACTCATATGGACATATACGATTTTAAGATGGAGACAGAGCTCAAGACAGAGACTAGGATTTAAAATGAATACATGCCCTTTTATTGGAGACAGGAGGCTGCTAGAATTTCTGGAAGGGGTTGTCTGTCAGGTTGGTGAAATCACCTCCAGATCTCTCTTTCTGGAATCAGTAATGGGAATGGGAAACAAAGGGCCGGGAGCCCCTATGCTGCTCACTGCCACCGGAAGAGAGACAGAGAGTGATCTCGCTGCTTTACAAAACCCTGGGCACTAGCTGTCTCCCAACAACAGTGATGGGAAGCAAATCCGGCAACTTGAACGTGGGCTCTTTGTTTAGTTCAGTTGCCTGGAATTTGGTTCTAATGAGGCCAAGTTCAAAATCTTGCCTGCTCTCTCTTGTTTTGTTTTCTTTCATTTTTCAAATAACTTTTAAAAATAACTCAAGCAATGCATGTTCATTGAGAAACAACAACAGCGAAGCTATGGACATGTGGAAAACATCACCTATAAACCCAACGTTCATTATAATCACAGGTGAATGTTTCAAATCATACCCTTCCTCTTTTTTTTTTAAACAAAAGTGGTATTTTATAGCATATAATAAATTTTTTAAAATATTGAGTCCCTTCCATGTCCAGGTATATTTCTAGGGGATTAAGATATTTGATGGAACAACACAGACCAAAAAAAAAAACCCCCTGACTTCATTCGGCTTATATTTGTACTATTTTTTAATCTATTTTTCCCCTTCTAGTATTTGATGGGGGGTTTCCCAATTCAATGTACATTTTTACATAAGTAGTCTTTTAGTGGTTGAATAGTCTACGACACTCATGAATAAGATCATGGGTTGTTTGTTCTAAGTGAAAAGCCATTTTCCCCATGGAAAGAGCAAAAAAAACCACCCTGGAACTGCTAAGGGCTGGTGGCCTCGAAATGTGCCACTTTGGTGTGTAGATTATTACAAGCTGAAAACAATCAAAGTCCAAAAGCCTTGGGAAGAATTTTTGACCTTCCCCCAACTGCTAAAAAGAATTTAGATGGAGAACCTGCTCGAGGAAGGGAGCTATCAACAAAGACAACTACACGAATATGACGTGAACTAGGTGTGGGACACAGGGACGAACCTGGTGAAGTCTTGCCAAAATCCTTCTCTGTGTCCCATTGCTCCTGTAGGGTCCAGAAAACACTTCGTTTACCAAACATTCGTTCTTTTCCTCTTCCCATGAATTGTCCTCCTCTTTCCCTAGTTGAGAAAGACACATACACCCCATTTTGCTTTATTCTCTTCAGACTCTCATGCTTATGTGGATTCCCCACACACAAGAATTAAATTTTTTGTTACTCTGTCTCATGTCAATTTAATCCTTTGACTAGTAGATGAACTTTTTTTTTTAAGATGTTATGTATTTATTAGAGAGCAAGAGAGCGCGCACGCAAGGAGGGGAAGGGGCAGAGAGAGAGGGAGAAGCGGACTCCCCGCTGAGCAGGGAACCCAAGGGTTCCTTGATTAAGGATCCTAACCCTTGGTTAAGGGTCCTTAATCCCAGGACCCCAAATCATGACCTTAGCCAAAGGCAGACACTTAACCAACTGAGCCACCCCCTAGCTAGAACTTTGAAGGATAGAATTTTCCCACCCCCCCAAAACAGCAAATATTTAGTCAGCAAGTTGTGAGATGGTGATTTGTAATAAAAAATGTATATTTGATCTTCATTTCACCTCTGGCACTAAGCTCCTAAACCCCATGGAATTTCCTAATGGATGAGAGAGATAAAGGTGTGATTTGTTATGCTAATGAGATGACTATGGGACCACACCTAAGAATGGGGGCTGGTTGCAATCCAGATTGGAGGGTTGGAAAATTTCAGTCCGGGCGCCTGGGTGGCTCAGTGGGTTAAAGCCTCTGCTTTCGGCTCAGGTCATGATCTCAGGGTCCTGGGATGGAGGCCCGCATCGGGCTCCCTGCTCAGCAGGGAGCCTGCTCCCCCTTCTCTCTCTGCCTGCCTCTCTGCCTCCTTGTGATCTCTCTCCCTCTGTGAAATAAATAAATAAAAATCTTTAAAAAAAAAAAATTTCAGTCCTACTGCTGAAACTCTGAGGAGGGAAGAGGAGCTGAAGGTTGAATTGATGGTCAATGGCCAATGACTTAATCAATCATGCCTATGTAATAAGGCCTTCATAAAACCCAAAAGGACAGGGTTCCAAAGGAGCCTAGGTGGGTAAACATGTGGAGACCCAGGGACAGCATGCTCAGAGAGAGCACCATGCCCTTTCCTCATACCCTGCTCGAGGCATCATCTTGCTCATCTCTCCCATCTCACTACTCCTGAGTTATATCCTTTTGTAAGAAGCTGGCAATTTAGTAAGTAAATATTTCTCTTAAGTTTTATAAATTACTCTAGCAAATTAATCAAACCCAAGGGAAGAGTCATTGGAACTTCTAATCTACGGCTGCTGGGTCAAAAGCACAGGAGATACTCTGGCATCTGAATTTGGGAGGTAGGGGATGGCAATCCTGTGGGACTGAGTCCTTACCTGGTGGAATCTGATGCTATCTCTGGGTAGACAGTGCCAACGCTGAGTTCGATTATAGACACGCAGCTTGTGTCAGAGAATTGCATGTTGGTGTGGACACCCCCACCCCCAACACACACACACACACACACACACATACACTGGAAATTAGGTCCAGAGCCTTATTACAACTATTATGCCCAAATAGCTGGAGACATTGAGAGGGATGACAGAAAGACTAAGACAGAGTCCTGGCCTCATTATAAGAAAATGGAACTGGAATGGAAGAATGTAACTGCAGAAACAGAAGCAATATCAAAAGCAACATATTAAAAACACCATTTAGCAAGTCATACTTGAGCATTAAAAAGTCTAGTATTAATACTAACAAAATAATGGTGATAGCGATGATGATGATGATAACAGTTAACCATTATTGATTGCTGGCTGTGTGCCACATATCACTTTTGGCATTTTTACATCTACTGTTTCCTTTAACCATTAAGAAACCCTATAAAAAGTATACCATTATTATTTCCATTTTGCAGTTGAGGAAACTAAGGCACAGTCATAAAGTTAATTGCCCAAGTTCACATATCTAGTAGAGTGGAGCAAGAATTCAACCCCATCACAAAACATTGTGTTCTAGTTAAACTAATGTAGTCTTTCAGCCACTGAAGACATGGTTTACTCAAGGTCATATGGACATCCAGGAAAGAAACTGCCTAGAATATATCCAATGATAAAAATATCACCATTTGGCAGGAAAGTATCATCTTCTTCTGCCTAGGGACCTGTGCTGTCCCCTGTAATTGTCTCTCATTCTCCTACAGTACGTCACACCAGGTCTTTGTCCCTGGGGTCATAGTTTCCGTGGAGAAGCTGATAAAAGCTGTGGGCTCTAGTTTGCCATAGGGAAAAGTGAAGCATATTGAGACTTACACACTGTGCAGACAATGGAAGGGGTTCACGGACCCCAAAACTCACATATAAATTTTAGGGAAATGATTTTCAATCTTTATAGAGAGTTCCTTAAGGGAATTTGTAAAATAAATATTCCTAGTCCCCATCAACTGATTTAAAAGCAGGTCCCATGAGGACAGACTTTGAGAAATGCTGCCCAAGGGGCTTGTGGCTACCCAGTTTAGGATACTCCGATCAGCGCAGCAAAATGTAAGTCAGAGTAAACAGGGTTACAGACAGGTTTCTGGTTTCTTTCTTTCTTTCTTCTTCTTTTTTTTAAAGATTTTATTTATGTATTTGACTGAGAAAGAGAGTGGGAACACAAGCAGAGGGAGTGGGGGAGAGATACGCAGGCTTCCCGCCCAGCAGGGAGCCCAATGTGGGGCTCAATTCCAGGACCCTGGGATGATGACTGGAGCCAAAGGCAGATGCTTAACGACTGAGCCACTCAGGCGTCCCTACAGATAGGTTTCTAAGCAGGTGACAACCATGCCTAAAATAGCCTTTTCTCCCCATTAATGGTTCTTAGCAAGAGTATATTTTGGGGGGCACCTGGAGGTTCAGTCGATGAAGCGTCTGCCTTCAGCTCAGGTCATGATCTCGAGGTCCTAGGATAGAGCTCCCTGCTCAGTGGGGGGTCTGCTTTCCCTCTCTCTCTGCTCCTCACCTCCACTTGTGCGCACCGGCTCTCTCTCTCAAGTAGATTTAGTTTCTTTAAAGAGTGTATTTTGGGAAGTGTTAAGGGAAAGATCTTTCGCTTTTAACCCACCCAACCGTCCCCCAAAGACCCGGAAGAGAAGGATCTATGGCCCACAATTTCGTGTCTCAACAGCCTCTGCTACTCTGGTTCGAGGAAGATGACTGGAGGCATCGATCCACTGGCTTCAGGGCACAACAGGATCAGGTGGTGGTCTCATAACATGATTCTCACTAGCAGTTTCTTTAGAAAGCATACAAGTTGCCCACACTGTCACTCTAGGTTCAGTAGCCAGCAGGGAGAAACCAAATAGCACATCCCACACATCCTCCCAGAATAACAAGATGACGCATATTAATAACCCCAGGAGAGCCACTCTTGGGGATGGATGGCCCTTAAGGCTTTGATCAAGTTCCATCACAAAGCAGCTTATTATCAAGTAAAATTTCTCAGGTCAGTGCCCTGAGATTAGGATAGGACAAGGAAGACCCTGAGGTGGGGTGCCTGTGCTAGGGTTCCCCCTAGGACCCCTCTGCACCGACTTGTGAAGTTCTCTCTAAAGAAACTCACAACGGAACCCTTACCAAAGGTCAATGTGATCAAAGAGAGAGATTTTTGGAGCCAGAAAGGGCAAAAATCAAATTCCAGTTGTGCAACCCTCTGGCTGGGTGACCTTGGGCAAATTCCTTAAGCCACGACTTCCACAAATTGAGAATGAGGATAATACTACCTCGTTTCAATTATGGTGGTGGTAGGATGGAGTGAAATAATGTGATGCTCTAGAATGTACTTCCAGGGAAGCTGCTCATTAATTGGTGGTTATTTATATTACTGAGAAGAGGGGCTTCTGTTATAATCCATATGCCCTATCTGGCTATAGAGAGCTATCACAGTGTTCAGCAAATTCTCCTTTGCTCATATCCCCATCCCCACCCCCAAAGTCAGAGAGAGTAGAAAAGACGAGAGCTGGTAACTCAGTTACTACCCGTGAGTGAATAAAATCCATGAGCTTGTAAGCCTGATGATTCACAGACCTGTGCCCCTGGGGCAAATAATAAAAATAAAATTAAAAAAAAAAATCCATGAGCTTCAACAGGCACCCTTCACTTTGACTACCGCTGCTCCCAAATGCTGACATGACAGGTTCCCTTGACTGAGACCATACTTAATATTATTTTAAGTGACACTTCCTCTGCGTCAGACAATTAAGGAGAGGAAGAGGTGGCTATTTCCCTCTTGCCCCCAAGCCCCTGCTGCAGCTAGCTCAGTTATAAGTTACTTGACCTCTGAAGTCCATTAGCCGTGGAAGATGGGAGAATGGGCTTTTGCCAGAGACCTGGCTTGCAGAAAGTCCCATCATCTCTTTTAAAGGTTCCCTTCAAAAGGTTTAAGCAATGCCAAGAGCATGACTTTTGATAAGGCCCCTTGCTCTGAAGCCCAGTATAAATAACATGAGTAGCTGAACCTACAATTCAGGAGCTCCGTGGCCAATATCCACACTTCTTCCCACATCGGCAAACATGACGGACACAGGTGCACAGGCTCCAGGCAAACCGAGAGGCTAGGATGCAGCTGTTCTAACTCTTCCGTGTGGAAAGCCAGCGGTGGGCCAAACCAAGAATCAGTCATACAGTGTGACAAAGCGTTGTTGAGCCTCTTCTTCCACTAACTGACCTGCTTAACAGCAATGCCTTGATTTCCCTACCTGAGAAAGGTGGATGATATTTGCCTTTCTTATCTCATAGGCCTGTGGTGGGGGGAAAAAAAACTGAGGTAGGGGAAGTAATATTCCAATCTTTGAAAGCGGAAGCATTTTCCAAAGGTAATGGCTATAACTAATCTAAAGTGCTATAACAACATTCACGAGTACTGTAGAAACAGACACAGTATCTTTTTATACACACAGAAAATTTCATGTGGGATTTCCTACAGAACATTCATGTCCTTTTTCTACTTACCTTTTAGAAGAGGCTCTGTTCTTTCTTTATAAACCTTGCACAGTAAGATTCCACCTTTGTTTCTTGCCAACCGTTGGATGATTCCATTCATCCCCCCTGAGCGGAGTAGCCATTCCACTGCCACAGCACCAGGCTCCCCCACACACTGACCACGCCATCCCCACTGGCCACGGCAGCAATGCCACTTTGGCTAGTTTCCTCCCTAGGACACACGGATGCGTTCTCCACCCTTTTAGCCAGAGATAAAGAACGGTAATGGAGACATACACAAACACAGGACAGGTATTTTACGTATGTTTAGTGAATTAACATCAGTTGGCCGGGGGACAAATTAATTTACCCTCTGGGCAGCCTGGCCCCTGGTATCTCTGACCAAGGACTTAAACAAAAGAAAGCCCTTTGGAGAAAATTGTGTGTGGCAAATGTCTAGGTAAAAATGAAACAATGATGTCTCCAGCTGAGATTTGATGTGCAAATAAAGGCAATAAACACAATCATCTCTCTAAGGGACCACACTGGTTTCATTTTCTCTTTGGGCTTAGATTGCACCCCAAATCGCTAGAAGATAAATGTGTTTATTTTTGCTTAAGGAGTATTTTTAAAACGATTTCTAAGATGTAAACTTCAGTTAAACATAGTTTACATTTAAGGTAGGCTAATTTCTTGGAATACACAGGCATTTATTCATCTCTACCCTTGACCTTTAGTCACACTATCCATTCAGCTCCAAATATCCTTGTGATCATCTCCATCCCTAGATCAAAATATTCTCTCCATTTCAAGGTTCACTTGAAGCACCTGCTCTGCGATGAAGTTTGCAGACCACCCTAGTTTGCAGATGTGTGATCCTCTCCTGAGCTCCTACACCATGCTATGCTCTCCGAGGACACTTAGCTTCTGCTGCCTCTTCCTCTTCAGAGGATTCTCTGAGTACAGACAGAAAGTGCTTTGAGGGCACGTATTACTTCTTTTCACCTTCATGTATCACTCCAAATATATCTCTATTATCAGTGTCTAACAAATATTAGGGCTCAATACATATTTGTAGAATTAAAAGTAAATATGATAATTTGTGTAAGCTTCTTAGCATAATGCTGCCACATGGCAAGCTCTTCCTTGAAGGCGAGCAATTATTCTTCTCTTAAGTAAAGTACTAAATAATTCTTCAATACAGAAGTCCATCAGCTTTTGTACTTTATGAGTTTCTGGGGGCTCTCTATAAAAGGATGTGGAGAGAGTTCCCAGAGTCAACATTCATGTTGTTTTCCTCTAGAAAACCCCATTATGAAGCATTTTTTTTTTTTTGGTCCAAAGATACAAAGTTCCTTAACATGAAGATGTGATACAATAAACTTAATAAATTAGGTTTTGCTGCAAACCCATATTGAAATGAATGCCTGTTTGGATCTCAAATGTTTTAATTTCTTATAAATAGATATGCACATGAATCATGGAAAAAGGAGGAATCACGTGAGATGAAAGGCTTGCTCCTTATAGGTCAACGGTATAGATCATTGTGTCATTTGTACATTCCCAACACTCCCAGTGTACTTTACTTAAATGTAGTAGGTGCACAACACCCGCACGTTGAACAAACTATTGAGTTCGTTTTAACCCCTAAGGGATCTCTGTGGTGTTCTGCTCTATTTGCCTCATTTTACAGAGGATGAAACTGAGGCCACGTAATTTTAACAGGACCCGTGATGACTGCATATCTAATTGTTGTACGTAGTCAGGACTATACCTCGGGAGTCTTATCTGCCAGTAAAGAATTATTTCTGCAACTCAAAGAACAAGTAGCATTTATTGAGCACTTACTGTGTACCAGCCACTTCACCTACGTGATGTCAACTCTTCAGGAAAAGCCTGTGAAAGACACACTATCCCCAAACTTCAGTCTAGGAAGGTGGAGCTCAAAGAATTTAAGTGTCTTGTTCAACGCAGAGTGTGGTAAGCAGGAGAGCTAACATTCAACTCAAATTTGTCTGCTCCAAACCCACTGCCTTCCATGTCACACCACATTAACATTCGTTAATAGCATAAAGCACTGATCAGAGAAGGAATTATGTGGGCTTGTTAGAGACACCTGAAATCGTTCATCATTTCACTTTATTAAAAAGGTCAAAAATATGTTTAAATGTACAGTCAGAGCAAGTGTTTACGCGCAACCTCTCTCTAAAATCGGGTTTGTAAATCACGTAGAAAAGGAATCTGTCCCTGAAGAACACCAGACCCGAGAGCTGAATGACGGCAGGTTACCTCGTGCTCAATGAATCACCACGTGCAGGTTCCATGTCTCACTAAAGATGAAGAGGTAGGCGGATAAGAGAACAACCAAATCACTACTTAAGGTAAAGAGTGCAATGTGACAGGCACGTGTTAAAGCCCTTGCTTTTCTACAAGGAGATGGAGCTCCCAGCTAAGCCCGCGCCCTCCTCCAGCATCCTTCAGCATCATCCGACATGCCCCCGGAGAAATGGGGCGCCTGAGTGGCTCGGTGGGTTAAAAACTGCCTTCGGCTCCGGTCATGATCTCAGGGTCCTGGGATCGAGCCCCGCATCAGGGTGTCTGCTCAGCAGGGAGCCTGCTTCCTCCTCTCTCTGTCTGCCTCTCTGCCTGCTTGTGATCTCTCTGTCAAATAAATAAAAAAATAAAATAAAATAAAATAAAATAAAATAAAATACTGACTACAAGAGGTCTGAGTTCTTTTGTCCTGCCTGAAAGTCTTTAAGCCCAGCCATTCTGTGAGGTTTGGGTGCCAGTGCCTATTTGCCACTGACCATCTCAGTACTTGGGTTAGCTTCCAGAGCCTGGGGTTTCTTCTCCACATCATGAAAATAAGAATATCTACTGATAACATTTTTTTTTGAAAATTAAATGAGATGATGGAACATAAGGCATCTGCCCAAAACCTGAACCAAGTTGGGACTCAGTTTATTCACCAAGGTTGGAGGGTAAACGTCAAGTCCCAGGACAACGAAAGGCAAAGAGGTACATGGAAATCAACCAGATCATCGTGATCTATACAGATGCAGCATTAAAGTATCATAATGGCAAAAGAGAAGTGAAAGCCTCCATTAACAAACCTTCTGACACTACTTCCAGTGAGAAAAGGACAAGGCAGTGAACTGAAATACTCAAATTGACTCCAGGATAAAAATATGAAAAATAGACACTAACATTTGCCACTCACCTGTTACTTAGCAAGGGTTTTATAAGGGTTAATAAGTGTAGCACTTTGAAATTTCTTGGAAATAAAGAATAAACACATGCCCCATCACACATGCATATACAGACAAATATATATTTTAACAAACTAAGGATTACTGGATAAATTTAGATCAGGGCACAGCATGCCTAGCATGAGTAGGGTAGGAACAATATGTTCTTGCTTACGACACCAAGCTCATGACAAATGATTCATACCCAGCACCTTTCATGCCAAAAGATCCCCCCAGGTGTTCCACCAACTCTAGCAACACTTTCCATCAAGCTAGACTGCAGAACAGAGGAATCACATCACTCCCACGGATGAGGCAAAACAGTCATGTCTTTACACAACTGCACAAGTCCAACAGCGGAGGGGGCAGGAAGAAGAAGGGAAGGAGGCGGCGAGAGAAACCTCCAGAATTCCTCACAAGTTTGACAGGCAGCCTATAATTACCATCCATTTACACCTTTACTGCAGGTGTTATTGTCATCAAAAACCCTACTTCACAAGGCTTTGCCTAAAGGTGAGACAGGTTTGGAGGATGTGGACTGCCTGTGGCCCTCGGTGGGTCCGGGGGCAGATTTACAGGGGACTGACATCTTAATGTGAAGAAAAGGAGAGCCCCACAGGGTTGTTCTCAGGCTTACATTAGTGGCTTTCTTGCTCTGGGGAAACGTGAAGTGCTGTCAGTTCAGAGTGTCAAACAGGTGTGCCATACTTGACAATCACAACACACTTACGTGTAACCTGGCACGTAATGAGTAGGCACAGCCCCCCTTTTAGGCATGAGGAAATTCACACAGAGAGCTCAATCAGCTTGCCAAGATCAAGCCACAAATATGCAGAACTAGAACTCAAGTCTCCACACTGCTTTTCACAACACAGAGTGGCCCAGAAAAAGTTTTTTCTTTGCCTTCTTTCCCTTAAAAACAATTGTTAAACTTTGTCTCTCCTATGAGTCTGGGCCAGCTTTGTTCTGTGGGACCTGGATTAAGACTATAGCTCTCCCTCTACCATCTGCATACATATGCTTAAAAAAAAAACAAAAACAGAAAAACCCTGCAATTTGTGTGTAAACAGACAGGGATACAGAGCAGGGGGGTTCCTTACAGAATTAAAAACTTCAAAGGGTAGAAATCTCACTAACAACATGATTTGAGCGCTCAAACCTCTCACATGTACTACCTTGATTATTTGCTACATTAGCTCAGACATCCCTGCATGTTGCCCATCCAAGCCCTGACCCTAATGAGCCGGACTATTCTTTTAAGCATCATTTTTTTTTAAAAAAAGGCTGGTGCCATTTCTTAAATGGAGTTTAATATTTGCCAAAGATGTACTCACTCTCCTTTTCCAGCTCTTTCCAAGATCTTTCAAGAGATGAACTAAAGCAGAGGTCTAATGGGTGAGTGATATTTTACAGCTCGAATTACATTAAAAGCCAGAAATATTTTGAGTCCAATGTCCTTTACTTCTTGATACAACAAGATATAATGTTTGATGTGTTTAAAATCTCCCCTTAAAGCCAGAAGCTTTGAGTTAATCACTTAAAGCAGTGTGAAAGTTATTCGATCAGTTTAAGAAGATTCAAGTTCAAATTGGGGGATTAATTTTAGTGGTTATGATATGAAAGATAGGATAGTTAAGGTAAGGAATGAGGGCAAGGGTCTCTAGAGCTTGAATGGAAAGAATTTCCGCTTCAATTATTTGATTAAACCATTCCTGAGAACCACAGAAAACCACAGCCTCAGTCATGAGAGCTGTATTGTAGGGAAAACCTTGCTGATGCTCTCAGGACAGAGACATCAATGCAAAATACTGTTTATCAGGGTTTGCCTTAACACAATTTATATCTATATACCCAAAGAACTCATAATGACAGCCTATTCTTTTAAAACATTCACAACTTTGATTAAAAAGCTGACAATGAGGACAGCTCACTAAAGTGGCACTTCCCTGGGAAGGTTTCTGGCAATGACATCACAACTGAAAACATTCTGAAAGCTACCAGGCTGCACGGACCGTGCATATTACAAGTACTACAATCTCAATAACCCGGTGGAAGCTGAAACTCTGATTTTTTTTTTTTTACCCATCCTTGGTTTTTATGTTCTTCTTGTCTGCTTAATGGCAGCTCAGAGAACTTTCCACACTTTTCAATCATCTTCACTTATTACCATCAAACCTGGATCTTTACTAGTTCGGCTCATTGAAGTTTTCCAGGTGCAGTTTAAGCTGGAATAACTACCCCAGATTCCAGACACGCAGGCTTTTCCAAAAATCTAAAACCGCCCCTGACGTGGCCAAAGCTCACAGACTTGCACCCACTCTCCCCAGTGGCACCCTCCTGGGATCCAGCAATCCTCCTGGTCCCTTCATAAAAGGAGGGCTAAGTCTTTATTTGTGCTCTTCTCTAGAAGAGGTCAGGCTATGGGGAAGAACAGGGGGTTGTTGTCACTGGGATATATCTGATCTTCCTGGGACCGATCATGCCGGAGAACAACCACTCATTCACAGGCTGGAAAGCCCCAGCTCTCAAAACACACTGGCTGGTGCTGTTAGAAGATGCTAGAGAGTTCCCGTCCTGAAACTTGCATCCACTTGGTCCCCAGAAACAGAGAATACATTAAGGGCACCTTAGTGTGCACTGCATATCTCTTCCCTTCTGGGGAAGAGGGGGTTAGAAGCTTTGCAGAAAAATAAAAAGCTTACACATAAAGTCTTCTTGATCTTGCGTGTGCTCACCCAGAAGTCTAGCAAGTAAAGGGAAAGTCACTTAAAGGAATGCCATCCTGCCTGGAAATTTAACCCGTTCACCGCCACATTCAGAATACTTAACCCCCCCTGTTGGCCTGTCTTCAGCTCTGGTACTACCCCAATGAGCCCAGGGCACAGGAAACGCAGGGCTTTGCCTGCCCAGTCTGAAGCTTTTGGGGGATTGTGAGAGGACTCTGACGGTGTCCGCGGTCTCCTGGTGGGTGTCATTAGCTCCTAGGGGAGGCGGGCAGGGAAGACTTTAGTTTGCAGCCTCTCTCGAGTCCAGAAACCTCATCTCCCCGAATTCTCCATCAGAGCACAGCCTGCTTTAACCCCTTCCAGCCTTCCCCCCTCGCCCCCAGTCCGCATCTACTCACGCTGCTGTTGTGGCCGGACCAGTGGACCATGGCTTGGTTGTGCGCGGAGTCGCCCGTCAGCGCGAACGTGGTGCTGGTCAGCCTCAGCTCCTCCATCCGGAAGCGCGTGGCTTTGTCCGGGTCCCGCTCCGAAGTCCCAGGTTCCTGCGGCCCTCCGTCCCTTCGCACTCCCCGGGGGCTTCGACTCGCGCCGTCCCCCGGCTCTGCCTTCCCGGGGGGCTCCGCTTCGCTCCGTCTCCGCCGGCCAGAGCGCGGGGCAACCGCCGCGGACGCCCTGGTGTCTGGGGCCCGCTCCAGGGCCAGCGCTCGGTCTCCGGGGGCCACCGCGAACAGGGGCCGCCCGAGGAGGGGCAGGGGCGTGGCAGCAGCCCCGCCGCGCGGCCCCGGGCGAACGAAGCCCCCTGGGGCCGGCG